>MJUU01028228.1:83809-105070 GCA_002080025.1 Modiolus philippinarum
TGTGATAGAGTGTGTTTTTACGAGGGTTCGTTATTTTACATTCCGTTATGAAACCATCCCCCCGTTGATAGGACATATAACCCAAATGAGATGTGGTTTGAAAAATCAATCTATCATGTTCCAAAAACGCGGTCTAAAATTCTTGTGAAAAAAACAATAAAAAAAGGTGATAAATTTTTATTAAAGGATAAACATTTGTACAACAATACACTATGTCGTTATTTATTTGAATATCTTTAGTACATTTCATACCTGTAAAACCAAATCACGCGTGTTTTTAAAAATAAAACTATAAACATCGACGAAAAAATAAATCAACTCTATTACACGCTTTAGAACACACATGTCTATCCTAAGTAATTTGTAACAATTATTCGTTTCATGCTTTATTGAATGTATTGTGAAGTTTAGGCCTAACCACTCCTTAGGGTTGAGGTATTGTGAAGTGTAGTGGGACCAATTGATAGAGGGTCTGTGTTTTACGGGGGTTCGATATTTTTACATTACGATATGTATTTCGACCCGTCAACACGTGCCCGTCAATAGGACATTGAAATCCATAAAACATCTGCTTACTGAAAGTATCCTATAGGAATGAAATGTCATGTTAAATTGATGATAACATAATAAAATACTATGAACATCACTATTGTCAAACGGAGAGGTGATGTTAATTTATATAGTTGTATTTAATTCATTGTCGCGTGCCGGAGATTTCAAGTGTGTTACGAAATTATTTGTTGTAACGTATTTGATGGGTCTTTGTGATTTAAAAAAAATAATGGGCTTTATAGTAAAACATGAGATCAGCTAATTTTATGGATATGCGAGTCTATTGTGAAATATATTTTGCTAATAGATGATATAGCATTCTTGGGTCCACATAATTCCCTGTATTCATGGAGTATGAAAGTGACGGAGCATTGGTATAATAGGGTCGTATTATTAAACCCCAAGCTATTGAATATCTTTAGTACATTACATACCTGTAAAACCAAATCAGACGTGTTTTGAAAAATAAAACTATAAACCGCGATGAAAAAACTAAATCAACCCTATTATACGTTTCAGAAAGACAACTTTCTATCCTAAGTAATTTGTAACATCTTATCGAGATGAATTATTCATTTCATGCTTAATTGAATGTCTAAAAATTGGTTTTCTCATAAAATACGAATTAAAACAGTTTCTCCTTGTCACTGTAAAATCTTTGTAAATATACAAATATCAGTTCGTTGTGCAATATTTTGTCACAAAAGTGATATCAGCATAGCAATCGACATTAACGAAAAACACAAAAATTTACATAACTATTTTTTCTGTTTATTATGAAATATTTGATGTTTTTAAAAAGTCTGCAAATTTCATTTCATTAGGCGATGTTTCGTTGCAAATAGCGATGTCAGCGTAAAGGTGACCGATTGTAGTCGTTTTACTTTACCCCAAACTATTGAATATCAATGAAATATCTGTAAAACCAAATCAGGTACGTTTTAAAAGCTCAATTACATTTGTTGTGAAATGCGCATTTTTTTTCTGCTGACAAATGGGGAAAATAAAAGTTAGTTTTAACACAAAATGTGGCGGTCTAAATTTTCTTCATAAGCACCTGCCGTATTTTATGTAATATTTAATTCAAAAGTATGCTTTACGTCACAATGGACTGTCAAGTTTTGATATGTGAAATAAACGAAAATGCATCGTTAACAAAGAATAGAAGGTGTCGCACCTGTGTATAAAATTTCGAGATGTTGTGAAATGAACGATTTTGATTGTCGAATTTATGCCAGGTAAACTATGGGTCTATCGATCATTTTCAGTTTGATGTAAAAGTGCTTATTTTGATGTATAACAAAATTTTAATGATCGAATCATGTATTTAAAAAAAAAAACTAGGTTTGCTTTAAAATGTCTTACGCAATATGTATGGTGTAGGATGTTATCATGAATTGGGCTATAAAAATACGGACAATTAAAACGTCTTTTCAAAAGTTAATCAATCTTATTATGTATGTTAGAAAACATATTAGTTTCTTGATATTTGGGTTATTGGATGTGGTTTGTTTCCATTGATTTATTCACTTTTTTACGTTTTCGGGGCCATTTAGGGCTTACTTTATGGTGTGAGGTTCCTCACTGTGTTGAAGACCATATGGTGACCCCTAGATGTTTTGTTTTTTGGTCGTCTGGATATTGGATGTTGTCTTCTTGACATTTACCCCATTTCCTTTCTTTTTCATATATGCTTATTGAATTTAATTGTGAAATATAAGTTAAGCATGACTTATTTAGATGATGTTTTGTTTAAAAAGGGTTGTGCAGTTTTGTATAGCAGTATTTAACAATTCATTGTAGTGTACCGGAGATGAAATATTCGTTTTGACGTATTTGATAGGTCTAGGTTAGGAAAGCTACGTCAGTGTAAAAATTGACATTGTGTACGAAAATAAAATACCCAAATTTAATGGGTCTATTGTGAAATATTTGTAAATATTACGAAAAAGCGAACGAAAATCAGCTATTTTAGGGATCATGTGGTTCTAGTGTATTTTTGCAATTGGATGATTATTTTGTCAAATTATCATTATATCCTTATGTTCTTTTCATTAATCATAAAAATGTCGTAGTTTTTGTTATGACTTTATAGATATTGTGTCAACGTGATGGGGGCTCCTTTTTAACCAAAATATTGAAAATGCAACGTGTTTTGAAACAACTGCCCAACGATGACACATTGTAATTAGTTCTTATTGAGACGTATTATTCATCAAAATGTAAATATGTCATATAGATTTTCATTTTTAAGGATTCCGCGAATTTCTGTTTGTCATGAGATATTTCATGTATTTTGTTTAAAAAGGGGTGATGTCGGCCTAAAAATTGACAATTTGTATAAGAAAAACTCATTTTTTCCCCGTTGTGTTAAGAAATACATGTTATGACGTATTACGTCAATCGTCTATAATATCTTCAATTTGAAGTATTAGAAGCACTTAGGGCAAGTTAAAACATATCTTGATTTGTTTGGAATATGATTTATCGTTTTGGTTGAGTTGCAGATTGGCAAACGGATGTTGGCTGGGAAGGGCCCCCAGTATGTGTTCGCTGTAACAAGGCATATACGACGTAATACAAGTTTAGCAATATAATTTTCTTCCAGTTGCGATGAGGACGTTTATTTCAGATTCTAGGACACCTTGTCGTGTCTTTGAAGGATATAATCTAGAAAAAACAGGTATCACTCACAAATAACGTATTTAAATGGCCATTTTAAGATAACGGCAGTAGAATACCGAAGGAACAAAGGGGTGAAATTCACAAAAATCGAAGTCCAGAGACGGGGCAAAAACGAGAACACAGAAAACAATGACGTTAGACACAAAAACAATGATGTTAGACAGATACAAAGCACAGAACCAGAAATTACAACATTCAGAACAAAGGCACTCATAGTGTGAACTCCAGTAAAACTGAGAGTGACATAAGGTGCTCCGGAAGGGTAAGCATGTCCTGCTCTGTTAACAGAGATTTTATGTTTCATAGAAAGGAATCTCATTGTTTGGGTATTGTTCATAAGCAACAACAAAAATTTGTTACTTTGCATACTAATGACAATGACAATACCTCCAGTTTTTGTGTGGATTCACATTGTAATTCATCTGTACCAATGAATGACGCTTCATGTTTTGGTGTCTTCCAATATTTTGTGTATGCACCATCTATACTACAATGTCGATATTTTGTTGTTTTATGTCATTTTTTATTTTGTAGAGTTAGTGAGAATCAAATGGTCAGTTTTTGCTAACTTACATGTATTCAACAAATATAACAGACCTATTAATTTTTTTTATTTTCATAAAAAATGTAAATTTTTACTTTGATAACACTTTAACAAACTATTAACTAACGAGACCCATTCAATACGTCTTTACAGATATTTCTTAACAACTAACACAATGGATTTTTTTTCATACAAATAGTCAATTTTTACACCGACATCACCATTTTTTAAACAAAATATTTCATGACAAACTGAAATTTGCAGACTCGTTAAATATGACAAATATTTCAATAAAATAAGATTTCATTATTTGAATTGTGCTTTATGAGAAAATCTGTATAGACTTTTAATGTAATATGATATATTAACATTTTGATGAATAATATATCTCAATAAAAACTAATTACAAATTACAATCCTTGGGCAGCTGTTTCAAAACACGTCACATATGTGGAAATATACCATCTTCCATATTTTGGGTAAAAAAGAGACCCCTACACGTTGCATTTGGCATATTATCTTTATAAAATCGTGACAAAGACCACGATATTATTTTCCATGATTAATGAACGACATAAAAACATAAAGATATGATGATAATTTGACAAAATAATCATCCAATTGCAAAATTACAATAGACAAACGTATCCCAAAACATAGCTGACCCTCATGGTTTTGTCATATTTATCAAATATTTCACAATAGACCCATTAAATTTGAGTATTTTTTTAAATTTTCGTACACAATGTCAATTTCTACACTGACGTAGCTTTGCTAACAAAGACCCATTAAATACGTCATAACAAATATTTCATCTCCGGTACACCACAACGAATCATACAAAATGACACCACCACCCTTTTTAATCAAAATATTATCTAACGAACTTAAAAATCTATTGACTCGATGAATAAGTTATGTTTAACATATTTTTTCACAAAAAATAGATATCGTACTTTATTAGAACATCTTAGATTTATATATATGACATAAGTATTAATATTCTGATGAATAATAGTACGCCCCCTAAGAGTTAACCATGCATTTTTGTTTATTTCACAACATATCAATTTCTGATAGTCCATTGTGACATAAAGCATATACTGCTGAATTAAATGTTACACAAAATACGGCAGGTGCTTATGAAGAAAATTTAGACTGTCAAATTTTATGTTAAAACTAACTTCTAATTTTTCCATTTGTCAGCAAAAAACGCACATTTCACAACAAAGTAATTGAGCTTTTAAAACGTACCTGATTTGGTTTTACGGGTATTTCTTTGACATGTACTAAAAATATTCAATAGTTTGGGGTAAAGTAAAACGACTACAATCTGTCTATTTTTACGCTGACATTACTATTTTCAACGAAATATCGCCTAACGAAATGAAATTTGCAGACTTATTAAAAACGTCATGATTTAGAAATATTTCACAACAACCAGAAAAACAGTTATGTAAATTTTGTGTTTTTTCATACGAAATGTCGATTTTTATGCTAATTTCACTTTTGTGACAAAATATTGCACAACGAACTGATATTTTTATATTTACACAGATTTTACAGTGACAAGGAGAAACTGTTTTTAATCGTAATTTTATGAGAAAACCCATGTTTAGACATTCAATTAAGCATGAAATGAATAATTCATCTCGATAAGATGTTACAAATTACTTAGGATAGACAGATGTCTTTCTAAAACGAATAATAGGGGTGATTTATTTTTCCATCACTGTTTATAGTTTTATTTTTAAAAACACGCCTGATTTGATTTTACAGGTATGAAATGTACTACAGATATTCAATAGTTTGGGGTTTAATAAAACGACCCTATTGTGCAATGCTCTGTCACTTTCATACTCCATGAATACAGGGAATTATGTGGACCCAAGAATGCTATATCATCCAACAACAAGTAATTTCGTAACACACTTGAAATCCCCGGCACGCGACAATGAATTAAATATAAAATAACATCACCTCCCCTTTTGACAATTGACTCGTTAAATAAGTCATGTTAATTGTATTTTATTATGTTACCATCAATTTAACATGACATTTCATTTCTATAGGATACTTTCAATTAGCAGATGTTTTAGAACACGTTTCATTTGGACCGTAAAACACAGACCCCTATCAATTGGTCCCACTACACTTCAAAATAACTCAACCCCAAGGATTGGGAAGGCCTAAACTTCACAATACTCCAACCCCAAGGAGTGGGGGAGGTCTAAACCTTAGCTACGACCCCCATATTATGGACATAAAAACCCGACCCCAAGATATGGGACTGGGGGTTATTACTTTGGGGGGGTTTATATACATCTTATACTACTATTAACCCTAAAAGTAGAGATACAATACAAATTTTAGGAGTTTTGCAAAATTAAAAAAAAACTAAAATAACAATACACAACATATATAAAGATTTGTTGTTACTTCACATATTTGAAAATATGACCTTAAGCATACTGATTAAATGCGGCTAAGGAATACTGTAATAAATCAGAAACGTGGATTTAAGGCTTCAGAAATTAAGCTGAATCTGCTAAGGGTAAAAAAAAGGAGTGGATCGTATCCCTTGGTTATTAACATTTGGAAATTCATAAGTAAATATATTTGTAAAATTTATAGAGAACAAATTATCAATAGGATCTAAGTAAAAAAGCCAAAATCATCTAAGGATAGAGCTATGCAAAAGAGGGTACTGACGTCTGGCGTGGTGAGCACCCCGTGGTCTAACAGTCGACCAGCAGAGGCATCAGCCCAGTGGTAATAAAAACAATAGCGACGTTACTTTGCATTTAGTTTTTGCATATGACTATTTCGACAAATTATGTCACTTCAGTTCGGATTGATTTAAAATAATTGGAGGACCAAAATCCGAATATTGTAAAGGACCTAACAGAGAAAAAAAACCAACATGTTGAAAAAAAGAAGACAAAAAAGAAAAAAAATCAGCTAAAGACAGTGCTATGCACGAGGGAGGTACTTTTTTGTTTTCACAAAATTTCTAAATTTTATATATAACAAGTTTTCAGAAAAAAAATCAGCTTTCTGTCCAGAACAGCGTCACCGGACTACTTGGATGGTGCGTAGTCTTTGGGACGGTCCGCCAGCAACAGGAACGACACCATGAAAAATTTAATACCGATGTGACTATTAATTTAGCTTCTGTAGATGATAACTTATGTCTTACCAGTGCAAAGCAATAAGTAGACTGAAATTCAAAAAATGCATTATACTTGACAGAGAGTAAATAACCAAACAGGGTTTAGATAGAAGGCCAAAATCAGCTAAGGATTTATAAATATCAAAATACCGAAGTTACTGTAAATTTATTTTCTGCATATGCGCATTTCGACAACTTATGTCTCATCAGTGCAGATAAAACCACAACATTTGGAAGTCCATTAACCAAAGGTTGTAAAATCTGATGGAGAACAAATAACCAAAAGGGTCTAAATAGAAAAGCCAAAATTTAGCTAAGGACAGAGCTATGCATGAGGGAGATACTCCTTAGTTTTAAACAAAATTTGGTAAAATTTCGATATTGCAAAATTAAATAAAATCGGTTTTCGGGTAAGCACCGAAGTACTGACTACTGGGTAGGTGAATACCCTCGGGGACTAACAGTCCACCAGCAGAGGCATCAGCCCAGTGAAGGAGGTTTGAAATGCAAAATATTTATTCCGTGGTTTAAACTGCATCTTTAAAAATGACAAAAACGATACACTTTTAAAATTTTACTACATTATATCCTTTACAATGAGTTTTATATATTTTATATTAATATTTCATGAATTCTCGTTTTTTAAACCAAATCTTAAAAAAATTACCAAACATATAGAGCTCTTTGAAAACTTAACTTCATAATATCCTAAAATATAGTAAAACATATTTCTTTAATATTTGAACCCTCATTGTTTGGCATACCATTTTTTAGTCTGTGGTTTAAACTCAATCTTCAAAAATTACCAAAGCTTTTCAGTTTAGTTTACTTTATCATACACTTACAAAGGTTTTTTATGTTGCAATATTATTTAAGTACAAAAAGAAAGAGTTTTAGTCTGCGTTTTAAACTCATTCTTTAAAAAATGACCAAAACCATTCATTTTTTATACTATAGGGGATAAAGGGGATAATTGGATGCCTATAAACCGGTTAACCACTACCGCAGGCTTTTGCTAGTGCCGATTCCAAGTCCGACTGTCCCGAATTTCCATCGCTGTTTACGTTTGTCTATTGTTCTATTTGTGTTTTTCATGTGTTTTTCCCTGGCAAATTGTAGCATGTAATTGTAATTTTCAGCAATTGTAGATGTTTCTTGTTATTACCTCTTTTTTCATTTTTTTTAAATTTTGATTTATCGTATTGTTTCAAATACTTTTATATGTTTTGATAAACAAATTTCATGAATTAATGCATTAATTGGGTTTTAAGTCACAAGTTAAACGAACACTCGTAACTACACACCATAAGAACATAGAATGAGTTCAGTAGTGTGAATATGATATCTTCATGTTCACATGTAATTTATAAGGAACAAAACTGGTTGTAAGCAATCTGTAAACAAACTGTATATAATGGTAGACCTCACCGTATTACGAAATCATGAAAACATTTCTTATTGAAAGATTTTTATATTTTACATAATACTTATGTCCCCGTCATACTTGATAAAGTTATTGCCAGGTTTTCATAAAATTCCAGAAATTCAGATGAACGTGGCGAGAACTTGCTGAAAGTAGCATAATATAGGTGCTCCTAAAATAAATAAACAATATGTAGCAAACACGAGAGAAATGATAAAGGCATATCAGCGAGTCGTTTCCATGTTTTTGCATATCATTTTTTTTATGTTTCATAGATATGATTTATTCATTAAACGATTTGATATTTGAAGTTAAGAGTATGGTACAAAATGATGTTACGCATTTAAAAAAAATGAAAAATAGCAAATAAATAAAAAAGAGTGATTATATTACTACTCTTCAGGCCAATAGACATACAATTTTGTACTAAATTAAATGTACCAAAAACACACTTCGTAAGCCTTAAATGAATTAATACATAAATGATTCTATATAGATGCAATAATGAACAAAAATGTAAATCCTTGCTATTTCGAGCAAAAAGTTTTCAATGGCAATCGGGACTATGTGTTTATAAGGGCAACTTCATTCCAAATATTATAGATATGCCAATTTTAGAAATTTAGAAGCGACAAAGCAATCGTTCCAGAATGATTAAAATTCAAGCAATTATTAACGGAGAGTGTAGTTTGGAAACTAATTTTATTGCCTTGTAAAATGATTTATTTAACGTGAAAGTATACTCACGTGCCATTATTATTTATCACATGTTAATTTATTGTTTGCATTGCAGTGGTAATGTTTATATTGTATTGATGCATGCGATTACCCTCATGATTATCAGATATCATCATTTGTTTAAAAGTATTTTGTACAAACTAAAAGGCAAATGAGTGTAGAACAAAATAAGCAAGAAGCCTTAAAAAGTCTGTATCGCTCTCCTGGGCCATGACTGATATACATACTTGAATGGTTTTTCCAATTGGGTCCAGATTTTCGTTCCTTGCTAGAGGTCGCCTTGGATTGGATGCAGACATGGCAGATGCTAATTGTGAATGGGGCCATCAAAGGACTTTTGTGATCAAGTTTGGTTTCAAAATATTGGATTAGTGGTTGCAGAGACCTTAATCTTTAATTGGAATCGAATATAAACTATGTCCCCGTTGGGGGCATCTTGAATAAGGTACTGATCTGCAGGATACCGTTCAGATTTCTTGTTGGGGACAATATAAGGACCATTGTGACTAAGTTTGGAATTAACTGGCCTGGTAATTTCTGAAAAGATCTTTGAATTTGTTTTCCAAAGGGGCAAATGTTAAAAAATGTAGCTGATGGCTGTCATATTTGATGAAAGGTGGACCTCCCGAATATTGGAAAGTACCATCAAATTACCATGTTACCAACGTGTTCTAATTGGACAAGATTTTTGTTGAAAGATCTTTGAACGTGTTTGAATGTGTAATGCATTTGGTCCCATTGCAGACCACCTTTCAAAAATAATTAGGCAGGGGTTCCGAAGAAAATTTAGGTAATAAATACTGTCGAAATCAACACATAAGAAGGTCCCTTCGAAAAATTTTTTTTAGTGACTCTCCTTTTCAACCAATGTATACATATTTCTGAAAACAAAACCTAAAATTTAGCAGAATACTTTTTTTTCTTAAATTTCAGTTTTCTTGTTTGATGTGCATTGAAACTGAAAGTTGTACCATCCAGTACAACCTATATCAGACCCCAATCCAAAACAATTGAGGGGGAAATCCCACTTTAATCTAAGCAATACATATTGCTGAAATTAAAAACATTCTTAGCATCCTTTTAACAAATTTGGACAGGGGTTCCCTCTTAATTCATATGGCCTAAATTGTGAATGAAATATGTAGCGGAAAACTGCTTTTGTCTACAATTTCAGTTTTCTGGTCTGGTTTCCATTGAAACTGAAAGCACCACCATCCATTACAACCCATACGAGACCACAATTCTAAACATATTTCGGCAGGGGTTCCCCCTATATATTGGCTAATACATATTGCTGAAATTAAAACATTCAGAGTCCCCCTTTCAGAGCTAATAAAAAATGGCAGTTGTTGCCCTCATAAATTGATGAAATCATATTATTGAAAAGAAAATTAAAACCCTCTAATGCCCCGCGTATTATATATGATACACGCTACCAGACTCCGGTATTATGACTCTCAAAGCCTTCCATACAATTTTCCATAAATTTATTGAGCATGTAATGAATATTTTAATACTTGACTATCCAATAAACCAAAAAAACATTCCATTTGGAGGTCAAACATTTTTGAATAACCAAATTAAAAATCGAGTTGTAGTATGAAAAATTTAAAAAGGCGATTTTTGAGCTGGGTGGGCATTTAAAGATCGTCTCAGTAACACATCAGGCAATCAAGCCTGTACTTTTTCGGTCTAAACTTTCATAGGATACCTGTAGTCAACGATAAAAAAGAGGAGCAATTTTAGAAAATTTTCCTCGGTTTTCCTCCACTGCTGGTAGAGCAGAGGTCCCCTACGGTATTCACCAGCCAAAAAGTCAGACTTGTCTGACATGAAAATTTTACCTTCCGTGTTATAGAAATTTACTGTTGTTATCGAAATTCTACCTACCTCTTAGGCTTCATTTCGCGTTTACAGCACTCGGTAGATGTCCTTGGAACTGGATTTGGCTTCTTAATTCGATATTTTTGGAAATGAGTACTTCTTTTTTTACTACTTTTGGATTATGAGTTTCCATAGTATTTGATTTTAATGCTACTGATGAGAGGTTACTCCTTGAAACACGTGTACAGCATAACAAAATTTACTGTTTTTTATGCAACATTTTTTTCGTATTTTATAATTGAAAAACCATGAAAAGTACGAAAGTTGCCTGTTTTCCTCGAAATGTGTTCCATATCTCAATATAAAATCAACACTCTGAGGCAAATTCTAAATTTGTTACCGTACCTGTTGTCAGCGTATAGCGTTCCACCTTCCATTTATGTTTCACGCAATTGCTTTGAGTATTTTGGTTTCCACATATGGTAACGAAAGAGACGGAATTTTCATCCAAATTGCACTTTTTGATGAGGTTGGCAGACTTGAGCCCTCCCCCGACACCATAACCACCGCATCCCTCCTCCCATCAACCCATCCCTTAAATTACATGGATGATACTTTATGCTGCTGATGTAAGTTCATTACTTTATTTATCTCATTTGCATATAATTTACATAAAATGGCAAATAAACGAAAACGACGAAATCTACTTGGGATTAGAGGGTTAATAAGATGAGTCAAAACAATTAATTTTTTCCTATCTCCGACCGAATCCTACTAAATTCTACTCAAAACAATAGATTTATCCCGAATTAGCTAAATAGAATCATTTCCCTGCGTTCTTTCACAAAACTGAAACTGTTTTTTAAGAAATAATTAATGGGCGCCGGTGTTTTGGTGGAGATTAACATAAAGGTGGCCACTATTTTCGTTAATATTTTACCCAGAGCGTAGCTGCAGAGCGATAGCTAAAATAAACGAAAATAATGGACACACATATGTAAATCGACTACAAACCACCGGTGAACATGAACTATTCCTATTCTTAAATGACATTTAATTGTCTTGACGTTCCTATGGTGTACACGGTAATGACAGCCATTACATAAGATTTACTCATGTTTTAGTGCACAAAACATACATGTATTATGCCGTCGTCTGTTTCAGCGTGAAGATTGTTGTCACGTAGCATATTATGTTATTGGAGGTTTGTACATGGCTGGTCGTCGTGGTTTCCATTGTTTTCATATTGGAACAACGGCAGTAGAATACCGAAGGAACAAAGGGGTGAAATTCACAAAAATCGAAGTCAAAAGACAGGACAAAAACGAGAACACAGAAAACAATGACGTTAGACACAAAAACAATGACGCCAGACAGACACAAAGCACAGAACAAGAAACCACAACATTCAGAACAAAGGCACTCACAGTGTGAACTCCAGTGAAACTGAGAGTGACATCAGGTGCTCTGGAAGGGTAAGCATGTCCTGCTCTGTTAACAGCACCCGTCACACTGTGGGTGATTCAATCCGGGAAAATGTCAAAGTCGGTAGTCAAATCCGGGAAGACGTGAATCTAGCTGAAAATGTCCACTTTCATTTGGGATACTGACACGTCATATCTTTCAATGATGCTATGGTGACGGCCATAGAATTTCTTGAGGGATGAAATTAACAAAGGTTGAACAAATCCCTGACTAAGCAGCTTTTGACTAACCCTCTAATAGCCCGCGTATCATTTATAATACACGCTACCCGACTCCGGTACCGGTATTATGACTCTAAATGCTATATCTACAATTGTCGCTAGAGTTATTGAGCATGCAATGAATGTCTTACTTTGTTACTACCGGATAAACCAAAAAAAAAAAAAAAAACAAATCCATTTGGAGGTCAAAATTTTTAAGTAACTTAATTAAAAGTTTAGGTGTATGACAAAAAAATTAAAAAGACGATTTTTGAGCTTGGGTGGGGACCTTAAGATGTGTCTCAGTAACACATTAGGCAATCAATCTTTTACTTTTTGTGGCCTGAGCTTTCATTGGATACCTGTAGTCAACGATAATAAAAGAGAAGTACTTTAAGAAATTTTCCTCGTTTTTTATAATTGAAAAACCATGAAAAGTACGAAAATTGCCTTTTTGGCTCTAACTGCGATCCATTTCTCATTATAAAATCAACACTTTGAAGCATATGCTAAATTTTTGTCAGCGTAAAGCATTCTACCTTCCATTTTTGTTTTTCGTCATTGTTTTGTGTATTTTGGTTTCCCAAGTCAACGAAAAGGGCAGAATTTTCATAAAAAATAGCACTATTTGAACAAGGTGGCAGACTTGAGCCCTCCAACCACCCTACAACCACCTCAATCCTCCCCCCATCAACTCATCCCCTAAATCACACGGATGTTAATTTATGCTGCTGCTGTAAGTTCATAACTTTATTTCATCTCTTTTTTATATAATTTGCATAAATTTGCAATCAAACGAAAACGACAAAATTAATTCAAAATGCTGGGAAATTAGAGGGTTAATAAGATGAGTGAAAGAATCAATTTTTTCCTATCTCGGACTGATTCCGACTAAATTTTACTAAAAAATACTAATTTATCCCGAATTAGCTCAATAGAACAATTTCCCCGCGTTCTTTCAAAAAACTGAAACTCATTATTAACTCTCTAATGCCCGGCGTATCATATATGATACACGATTCCTGACTCCGTTATTATGACTCTCAAAGCTTTCCATACAATTTGCTCTACAGGTATTGAGCATGTAATGAATATCTAACTATTTTACTAACCGATAAACCAATAAACATTCCATTTGGAGTCAAAAAATTTTGAGGAACTAAATAAAAAATTGAGGTGTATGATAAAAAAGCTATAACTGTGTCAGGATGATGATACAAAAGTCTCCCAAACGAACTCCCAAATAAGAAATCACTTAAATACATCGTAGGCAACTTGTCTGTTGAGTTTCATTCAATTCTGAACACTTTCAATTTTCCCGCCTTTTTTCTTTTTTCATGGCAACGCTTGCCATTTCGAAGTCTTTTGGAGACCAGAAACCAATTCCTCATGTCTTAAACAACTTTCCTATGAATTTTCATCCAATTCTGAGTACTTTGACTTTCCCGCCTGTTTTACCGTTTTCATGGCAACGGGTGCCATTTTGAAGTCTTGGACACTGGAAATCTATTCCCCATGTCCTAAGCAACCTTCCTGTAAATTTTCATCCAATTCGGAGCACTTTGATTTTCCCGCCTTTTTTGCCGTTTCCATGGCAACTGTTACCATGTTGAAAATTCCAAGACCGGATTGCAAATCTTCACATGGGTCCATCAACCCATGGAGTTTGGTCAAGATCCGAGCAGTAGTCTCTGAGAAAATGCGTGGACAAATTTTGAGGCGGAAAGACAACAAGCAAAAAAGAATAATAAGAATTGAGTAAAAACAATAAGTCTCCCAAAACTTCGTTTGGGAGACTTTAAAATAAAATTTTTGGCTGGGCCGAGCACCTTAAGTTCTTTCTCAGCAACACATTCAGGTAACGAAGCCAGTACTTTTTGGACCGTAGCTTAATAGGATACCTGTAGTTAATGATAATAAAACAAAGTAGTTTTAGAATTTTTTTCTCGTTGTTTTATAATTGCAAAACCACGAAAAGTACGAAAATTGCCTTTTTTGCTCGAACTGCGTTCCATTTCTCATTATAAAAACACTCTGGTTCAAATTTCTTAATTTTTGATCGTAGCTGTTGTCAGCTTAAAGCATTCTTCCTTCCATTTGTGTTTGACGTCACTATTTTGAGAATTTTGGTTTCAATGGCAACGAAAAAGACGGAATCTTTATCAAAAATAGAATTTTTTAAAGAGACTGGCAGACTTGAGCCCTCCACTCCTCCCACAACGACACATAAATTTGAATGTAAGCGAAATAACTAAATACAAAAACGACAAAATCAATTAAAAATGCTTGTGCATTAGAAGATTAAGTTAAAGATCTCCCATAGTTTTTTATCTCCCTTTTTTAAATTATCACTTTTTATTATATATATATTTTTTAAATAAAGACACCCTAAAATATGTTTATTGATGTACGTAATTAAAAGTTGTAATAATTAAAAATATTTCGATCTGAACAATTAAACTTTTGTAGCGATTTTTGTTATCAAATCATACCAAAAATGTGGTGTTATGCTTAAATGTTTTCCCATTTACAGGCAGGCGCCATCTAGTACGGTAAGGACCTACCCGACAGCTTTTTCAAAGGAGCCATCTAAGGACCATTGTGACAAAGTATGAATCTTGATGGACTAATAGTACCTCTACAGCCTATGGAGTGTACATTTAACAGTTGATTCGTTACTGTCAAGCGTGTAGTTTGTTCAGTGATTTTTTTAATAGAGCAAAAACACTGTCCCAAAAGCTGCTTAGTCAGGGATTTTTTCAACCTATGTTAATTTCATCCCTCAAGAAATTCAATGGCCGTCACCATAACATCATTGAAAGATATGACGTGTCAGTATCCCAAATGAAAGTGGACATTTTCAGCTAGATTCACGTCTTCCCGGATTTGACTACCGACTTTGACATTTTCAAGGATTGAATCACTCACAGTGTGACGGGTGCTGTTAACAGATCAGGACATGCTTACCCTTCCGGAGCACCTGATGTTACTTTTAGTTTCACAGGAGTTAACACTGTGAGAACCTTTGTTTTGAATGTTGTGATATCTATTTCTGTGCTTTGTATCTGTCTAACGTCATTGTTTTTTGTGTCTAGCGTCATTGTTTTCTCTGTTCTCGTTTGGGCCATGTCTTTGGACTTAGATGTTTGTAAATTCCACTCTTTTGTTCCTTCGGCATTCTACTGCCTTGGTTGCAACTGTAATTGTACCAGTGGTTTCTAAGAAGAGGATCTTTGAATGTGTTCTCCATGTGTCCAATGTTAGTAAAAATGTTCCCCAGTGGCGGCCATCTTAGATAAAGTACAGACCTGACAGATATTTTTTGGATAGTTATAATTGTACCGGAAGTTTCTTAGAAAAAGTTATTTGAATGTATTCTCAATAGGGTCTAATGTTAAAACCATGTTCCCCGCTGGTGGCCAGCTATGATGAGGTACGGACTCGATGGATACCTTTTTCGGAAGAGACCATCTTAGGATCAGTGTGACTAAGTTTGGTTATAATTGTACTGGTAGCCTCTGACAAGAAGTTCTATGAATGTATTGTCCTTACGGTCCAATGTTAAATCTGGCGGCCATCTTGGTTGGGGTTTGAATTTGCTGGATACATTTTTTGGAAGGAAACGTGTTAGGCCAATTGTAACTTAGTTTGTTTAGGTTATAATTATATTGGAAGTTTCTGAGAACTTTGAATGTGTTCCCCATAATGTTTAAACTAAGTCATTATCATTGTTTTTATGATATAAATTCGAAGCCTTCTACTTAAGGATGTGCTCTGGTCTAGAGCCAAAATTCTAAGTACTAGACTTTTTTTGCAAACCTTGATTTTTGCAGTGTTCTTAACCTATTAAATTAATATATGAAGAAAAATTCATAGGTTGCTGCGCAAATTATTTTGCTGCAGATGTTTAAAAGTGACCATCTTTAACCCTTTTGCTCATTTTTAGGCATTTTTGCCATTTTTTTAATTATCTTCATTAAAAAAATCTAGCTAAGTGTATGAAACTTTTTCTTAAACTTTCTGAAAATCTGTATATATAAGGAATAAATAAATTCAATGCTCAAAAACCCCATGTTGGAGTTGAAACAAGAAAGTTTTGTACCATTTTCGTGCTTTCCATGTTTCCTACAAAACGTAGATTTTCTATTTTAAGAAAAGCAAAAGTAAACCTTTCCTTTTATATTTTTTCATTAAATGCCCTTTTCTTACCCAACCTCCAATTGTGAAAATTTTACACGAATTCACCAGTCAATTAGGGCATTAATCTGCAGTCTGTGATTATTATGGAATTACTTGATACATGTAGATTAACATAATACCGAAGTTACTGTTAATTAATTTTCTGCATATGCGCATTTCGACAACTTATGTCTAATCAGTGCAGTTCAAACCAAAACATTTGGAAGTTCATTAACTGAAAAACGTGTAAAAGTTAATAGAGAAAACATAATAAAAATATCTAGATAGGAAAGGCAAAATTCAGCTAAGGACAGAGCTATGCATGAGGGAGATACTCCTTAGTTTTAAACAAAACTTTGTAAAATTTAGATATTTCAAATTCAATAATATCGGTTTCGGGTCAGAACCAAGTACTGACTACTGACTACTGGGTTAGTGAATACCCTCGGGGACTAACAGACCACCAGCACAGGCATCGGCCCAGTGGTAATGAATAACAAAATAATAGAATGAATATTCTTTTCACAATTTACAAGTTAGTCTATTTGTATATTCATTGCTATTGTACATAAAATGTTAATAATTTTAAAGCTATTTCTAAGGGATATTGCAATGAGACCTAAACATGACCAGAATACATTCTTAAACTAAAATTGCATCTTACACATACTGGTTTTTGGAATAAACTGTTCAAGTGAATCACGCAGTGAACGTTGATTATTGGTGCATTATCAAAGATAATTGTATTTTTAAAGTCAAACGTTGTAAATAGATAAATATCATATATAGATATAATGTCCAAAGAAGATATTAAAGAGTCCAAGTTGACATGAACTGGACAAGGAATAAGACTAGGAACAATGGGAGTAATAACAAAATTGCCGAATATAATCATTATGTAATAAACTGTTCTTAATGATTGACTAAACTGTTTAACGAAGACGAAAAAAAATTTTATTACTCATTTGTACAATAAACGACATAAGTATAAAAAATTGTGAAAAATCATTCTGCTAATGTGTGCAACACTGTTAAAACAAATAATAACTGATGTCGAGGAGCGAAACACAAATATTTCCAAACGAACTCTGATATCACGTTTCTGGACATTTGGAGATCCCCTTTCAAACAAAAAAGGGGATCGTCTTATTATCTTGTTTATACATATTGCTGAAATCAAAACATATCTTACTGCAGAAAACACGTTTTCAAGTTTTTGTTATGGTTTCTATAGTCATAAAGGGATCCACCATCCATTGCAATCAATTCTAAACCCTGTTCCAAAATAATTTGGGCAGGGGTGCCCCTTATAATCTATGTAAAAATATATTGCTGTAATAGAAAAAAAATTATAAGTAGAAAATACAATTTCATCAACATTTTAATTATTTTGCATGGTTTTCATCGAAACCATAGTTATTTTGAAATTTCCAATGTGGAGTTCTATCATATATAAAGCACAGTCTTCCAATTAAATATCTTGGAGCTTGTGATAGTAGCTTTTTAGAGAAAGTAAAAAACAAAACAAAAAACACCCAGAATGTCATTTTCAAATAGGGCTATTATGGAAGACCCATCTTTTTGAACCTCACAAATGGCCCATTAATGATCTCTTTTTTGACACATCTAGATATATTTGGCTGTCCACAACATTTCAAAGATCTAGGTCTTTGATACCTGCTCCGGACAAATTCATCCGGACGAGAAGAAAGAAAGAATAACAAGTTATTAAAAACACAAAAGTAACCCAAACGACCTCCCATATCGTATTTCTGGGCATTATGAGACACCCTTTCACAAGAAAGAAAAAAAAATATAAATAAAAATATATAAATAAGGTCAAACATTTGCTGAAATCAAAACATAACTTTTTTTTCAAATTTCAATGTTTATGAATGGTTTCCATGGCAATAGTAACAGTAATGTGAAATTCCAAATGCTTTAGTATATGATGTTTTGTGACTCTGGGGTTTCTTGCAGAAAGTGAATAGTCTTTCAGATATAATGAAAAACATACGGTTCTGTAGCAAACCTCAAGCAATTTCTGGCCCAAAATGTATCTTTATGGACCTCTTGACAATTTTTTTTTATTTTTATGATTGAACATCAAGATATATGGGGCTAATATCCTCCAACGTTTGAAAGTTTTTTGTCTAATGGTCTCTTAGATCTGATTTGGACAAGTATATCAAGATGAGTAGAAAGGGAAAGAAGTATACTAACGAGTGATAACTGTGTTCGCAGAGCGAAACACAAGCGAACTACCAAGTGAACTCCCATATCGTATTTTTGAGCACTAGAAAACCACAGTTTAAAACAAATTGAACAAGGTTACCCCTTATAAATAAGTTTACACATATTGCTAAAATTAAGACTTGAATCATAAAAAAAAACATTTTTCTAAAACTTTTTAGTTTTTGGTATGGTTTCAAAGGCAACCTTTGCTATTCTAAAATTCGTAACACAGTTTAAGTTGATTTAACATGACAAATAAGCTTCAATCTTAATATGAAGTTTTAACTAACTAGTGATAATAGTTTTTTGAAATTAAGTGGAAAAACGTTAGAAATGTCATTTTGCCATAGGCCAACTATTCAAGACCCAACCCAACCGTTATTTGAGCAACCCAAATGTACCCCAATGGACCCCAATCTGTGGCACTATAGACATATAAGGCTCACATCCTAAGTTTGAAAGCTCTTTTAAGATCTGGTTTGGACAAGTTCAATTGGACGAGAAGAAAGAAAGAAGAAGAATAGCAAGCTATAGCTGTTCGCAAAACGAAACACAAAGAGTCTCCATACTAACTCTCATATCTTATATAAAGGGTATAACAAGAGCCCCTTAAAAATTGACAGGGGTTACCTAAAAATAAGTTTGAAGATATATATTGCTGATATCAACACGAAACTTGCAGCAAAAATGCGGTTCCCCGAAAATTCTACACCTCTAGCTTGGTTTCAATGGCAACCAAATGCCACATTAAACATTACAACCAAACTGATATTCCCTTTCAAATTTTGGCATGGGTTCCTCTTAATATCTTGGTAATACAAATAACTGTTATCAAAGCATTATAATTAACAGAAAGTACAATTTTCCCAAAATCTATTTCTTTGGCGTGATTTAATTGCATTAATGATAAGAATGAATTTTCCAATGCTGTAGAACTCAGTCTCACACGAAAATTAACTTGCATTTGAAGTCTCATGGAATTAGTGATGACAGTCTTTGAAATATAGTAAAAAAAACATTCAAAATCTCATTTTCCCAGAGGGTTACTACCGAAAACCTCCAACCCCCTTTTGAGCCCCTAATGCTTAATGAACCCCTCATGGAAACGATTCTCTTGATTACACATCTATGTAAGAGTATTTTGCCCGATATGTTGTGCTTCTTGACGACCATCATCCATGACAAAAATATATATGGATGTAGGGTTGTTCAGCATTTAGCAAGTAAATTCCGCTCAAACCGGTGCTAAAGACAGTCTTGAACTTACTATGAGGTTAGAGTGTTTGTTCTTTGTTGAAGGCCTTATGTTGACTCTAAGATGAAAAACAACAATGGAAGCGTTTTTCCATTAGCTTAATCTTACAATGTATTTATAGGGATTTTGTCCAAAGTACATTTACTTTGTTCACATGGGACTAACATCTTAAAAATTTCAAAACTCTAGGTATATTGCTCTCTGAGATCTGGCTCGGACAGGTACATTGCAACTGAAAGAATTTCAATTTCCCAAAGGGTTACTAAAGATGACGCACTACCCCTTTTTGAGCCCCCAAAATGTGCCCAAAATAGACCCTTTGAAATAATGTCCATTATTGTACATCTATATATATGGGGATAATATTTTGCAAAGTTTAAAAACTCTAGGCATTTTGGTCTCTGAGATCTGGATCGGACAAGTTCATTCCAACTGAAAGAAACAACGGCAGTAGAATACCGAAGGAACAAAGGGGTGAAATTCACAAAAATCGAAGTCCAAAGACAGGGCAAAAACGAGAACACAGAAAACAATGACGTTAGACACAAAAACAATGACGCCAGACAGACACAAAGCACAGAACCAGAAACCACAACATTCAGAACAAAGGCACTCACAGTGTGAACTCCAGTGAAACTGAGAGTGACATCAGGTGCTCCGGAAGGGTAAGCATGTCCTGCTCTGTTAACAGCACCCGTCACACTGTGAGTGATTCAATCCGGGAAAATGTCAAAGTCGGTAGTCAAATCCGGGAAGACGTGAATCTAGCTGAAAATATCCACTTTCATTTGGGATACTGACACGTCATATCTTCCAATGATGCTATGGTGACGGCCATAGAATTTCTTGAGGGATGAAATTAACCAAGGTTGAACAAATCCCTGACTAAGCAGCTTTTTGGACGGTGTTTTTGCTCTGTTCAAAAATCACTGTACAAACTACAAGCTCGACAGTAACGAATCAACTGTG
>MJUU01028230.1:0-14410 GCA_002080025.1 Modiolus philippinarum
AAAAAACGTTTTTTGAAAACCTACGACTTTATCCCATAGTTAACTACTTACGCTCATTAATAACATGGGTTATATAGAAAGACTGGACCTTTACAAATCTGCTTTCTTCCCAAAATTGCCTTTTGTACTATAATTTTTGGAAGGAGAATCAGTCAAATTCTGCATTCACGCTCAGACACAACACGGACTGAAATTCTTTGAATTCCTTTCTCGAAAGGAAATTATTGCGTTCAGAATTTAGCGAAAAAATCGATAAAAGCTGGCAAACAATCGGCTAGAACTATCCTTTTTTCTGGATCTTGGAACCCCCTTTTCTTGAAAACTGTTTCTGCCACTATATTACAATAGAAGACTAATTTACATACATCTAGCCCGGGGGGTTGGGGGGGCACCTGGTCTGAAAATTGACGGGGGTGTTCTTCCAGTGGTTCGAAACCCTGACCCCTTTCTAGACAAATTTTGACAGATTTCTATACCCCATTCTAGACAAATGTGTAAAAGTATAGAACCCTTCTTACAGAAAAAGTAAGATCTGTCTTTATATCAAGTCAATAAACCAATCAAATAGTCAAATAAGTTGTTGGAATGCAATAATTATCAATTTATTCTTGCTAAAAGATATTTTAATTATATATTTTTGTAACCATATCTTCTCTTTAACCCCATCATAAACAAGAAAATCTGACCCCTTTCAAGACAAGGTTAAAAAATTATACCCCTTTCTAGACAATTCAGCTAAAAATGCAACCCCGTTTGTCGGAACATACCCATCACCACTTATATAGGCAGTGCCCCCCCTCCCCCGGGACGTCTAGCTTTTTTGTTTCTGAATCCAATATATGTTTATGTATTTGTAAATTCCTATGTTCTTTTAGTCGGTTTAGTCTTTATTGAATACATATACTAACACCAAGGTGACAAGATCTTTTTAAATTATAAATACAGAAAAAAATTCACATAGATTTTCTACTAAAGCTATCATAGAATATTTTGAGACACTCACCCGACACATGTTGAGATGTAAACTTCCGGAACGAAAACGCCAAAACGCGAAAACACGAAAACTTGAAAAGGCGAAATGCGGAAACACGAATACACGAAAATTCGAACAGGCAAAAACGCGAGATTTTACCTACGAAGACGCGAGATGTCTAGCGCGAAAAGGCGAAATCTAGTGAATTTCGTGTTTTCGCGTTTTTGTCTTCATGTTTTCGCGTTTTCGCCTTTTTGCGTTTTCGACTTTTCATGTTTTCGCGTTATCGCTTTCTTGATCTCGCCTTTTCGCCTTTTCGAGTTGTTGAATGATAGCGCGAAAACACGAAAACGCGAAAATGACCGCATCCGAATTCCATACTTTTGCCTTCGACATGTCTGGCTATAAATATGTAATAATAATAATATTCATTTTGATCATCTTCTCACCGTAATAAATGGAATCAATATAAGTATCTGTAATTCGTTTTTTGGCGAATATTTTCTTTGATGTTAAAAAAAAAGAAAAGATGAAAAAGATTTCGCAATTATTAGATTATATTACATAATAAAGAGATGATATTTCATAATTATGACATATCATATCCTAATTAAAATTCAAATATTCAAATATTTATGGGATACTTATTTATAATTATAAGATTATGATATGTTATTTCATAATGTCACGATTATTAGATAAGGAGTCATTATTATTAGATGTTTAATATCTCATTAAATGTTATCATTGACGGTTTGCATTATTTTCCCCAATTACAAAGCGATGAAAGAAGTGTGGGAAATCCCTAAACTGATACAATCTATGTTATGAATATTAATACCGCAAGTGAATTCATAATGATCAGTATAGTCAACAGCTGGCATGTCTAGTATATGAAGAGGTCATTAAACCCTGTACCAGACAAAGATATGCCTCCGCGACTTTTATTTTTTAATATATATTTTCCAGCTTAGAAGAGTAGCTGGCCGTGTTAACGAATTAATTAAAATAATTTAAATCATAATTTATTTCCCGAAATAACGCGAAACTTTTGCGATAAAACACGAAACTTTCGTGAAAAAAATCACTTTCGTGAATAATCGCGATACTTTCGCGAATTAGCGAAAAGCGAAATTTTCGCGAATTCATGCGATAATTTTCGCAAGTAAACGCGGTAATTTTTTAGAATAACCGCAAGCGAAAATGTATATTTTAGAACAAAGAAAGGATATGGAGTCAATGCAAATGAGACAAAATCTCTACAAATACATGGTAAAACAAGCAATGGAACAACGCTTTTATTGTTGTTCTTCATCTTGAAGTCAGCATGAGGCCTTATCTTTATTATCTTTATTATACCCCGTGTGAACTTTTGCAATTATTTTATAACTTTACGGGAATTGTTTTATGGAATGACATGTACTAAAATTGCCGACATTTGTCCGATCAAAAAAAAAAAAAAAAAAAAAAAAAAAAAAAAGAAGAAGAAGAAGAAAAAAAAAATAAAAAAATAAAAGAAAATAGTCCGCCAAGGCCGTACATAGAATACAGACATATTGTGAACAAACTTTTGTTTGTAATTTGTTTATTTTTTTATAATTTTTCAAGTAAATATTTTTCATTCTCGTTTTTACGGTTGTGCTGTTAAAAAATGCCAGAAACTGATTAAAAATTCAGAAAAGCTGGGGCGTACCTATCTTTACGTTATAGGGGATATTGACAAAATACTCTTCTTGCACGCTTTATATTAGCTTTGAGATTTAGTGATCTGAAAATTTAACATACTGGCCTCTCACTGATACTGCCGATGTCTACTAAAATATATGATGATACTTGACAAAATTCTACCGGAAGTTTTTAGTTTGATTTTTCTTCCGTAGTGCGACAGTGCAATCTAGGCTTCTTTAACTAGCAGGCAGACAGGAAGTGGTGTATTGATTGACCGTTACTAGGATTGCCCAAATTTGTCCGATCCTCATAAAATGTCCGCCAAGGCCGAACATCGACCCTATTGTGAAAGCATATTATGACTGCCTCCTCTGAAACTACTTCAGCGATTGGAACCAAACCGGAATGTATGAAGGAACTCAAACTGTCCAAATTTTTTCCGATCCTCTAAAACCAACACGGGCAATTTAGCAACAAGGTTTAGCAAGTTCAAACCTATGGGAAAACAGGTTTTTGATATGTCCTCTGAAACTATTGAAGCGAACGCAACCAATATTTACAGTCATGATGTACATTGTCGATTTTTCCAAGATTGCCCAAATTGTTCCGATCCACCAAAACATACCCCCATGACCGAACATAGATTTCCATCAGGCCCTATGGAAATAACACGTTTGAAAGTACTGAAAAAAGTTACCAAAGCAACCAACCGAACGGATAGTAAAAACACTTAAAAATCAAAGTCCCATGTACAACTAATGCAGTCCTTGTTCTCGCAATCTATTGCCTTTCGCATACATTTCAAATCGTGATAACTCTGTGGTCTCTGGAAGACTGCTCTAAATGCCTTTCGTGTACAATTACTGAAATCGACGGGTCAATAATATACTCCGATATCGTTATATCGTTATATTTTTGGTAGCATAATCTTCGGGATAACTATGAGGAGGGCAAATGTTTCGCAGCTGCCATAAATAACATTTCACTAAATTTACTTCAAATTTTTGTAGAATATAAGACCTGGGCAGAGAGAGTCCATGTCTCTAACAACAACTGAAATAACCACTGATGCTGGTACTGTGTCCTATCGCCATTGAATTCATGAGATGTACATGGGGTTTGTTTTGGAGATACTCAAAAACCATTCTAAGTCTCAACTCCATTACACTGTAACCCACAAGCAGAAGCGAAAAAATCATGAAAATAGCACGGGAGCACAGTTTTGGAAGTACTCAAGGGTTACTTAAAGCAGAGGACTCCGTTGCATTCAGATACAAGTAGCAGCAGCCCAAAAACTCAACCATCGATGGCAAATTAAATTCTAGCGGAGTACACCTAAAACTACTCCAGAGTTATTGTAAATAGCGAATTCATTACCCACATTTGAAAAATGAATGGAAAGGCGAGTGTAAAGTAAATCGACTTCTAAACATCTAACATCTTATTTCGCTTAAACTGATGCAAGGGGTCGTATTGAATTCACTATGAGGTGCTCATTTTTGAATGCCTCATGGTGACTTCGAGATGAGGAATGACAATGAAAGAGCATGTCCAGTTGTCGGTTATAACCATGTTTTGGATTTGTCTCATGTACATTTACTCCATATCCTTTTATTATTCAACCAATAACCAAACCATATTCAGGAACAGCAAGGTGAACTTGACTTGACTTCTATCCTTCAAATCCATTCCTGGACATATAGGTCGTCAGTGAACGCTTCATAATAAAACAGAATGTTGTTTCAAACATTATTATTCTTATTCCGAATCTCTGGTCTATTTTTTGCTGTAGAATTAATTTAGTGAGCCAATGTGGAACAGTTGCACTCAAGTTGAATTGAAAGAAGAAAAAATTACTGAACCATGAATTGAGGTCAAGGCGAGAGGGCCACACAGGCAAAAAAAATCTTGCTAAAGGACAAATAAGATTGCAGTTGCTGATAAATAGACTTCAATGTAGAAATTTGAAAAAATCTGAATTTTTAATAAACAAAATATCATCACCAAAGAATTATAGTTAATTATCATCATTCTGGATTATCTAATTATCTAATTATCTAATTATATGGTCATCCATATACCACTCCTGTATTGTAAAGCTTTAGTGAAGCCGGAAGCCAAGTTATGGCAAAAGCTCACACGGTGTTTTAGCCCAAGCGAACCAACACTATTGTCCACGGCCGACGACGGCTGTAGTTTTTTCTTTGCTCATAAAACATCATATTGGTCGATACTAAATGCCGTATTTTTAGATATTCAGGTAAACCCGAAAGCAGATGTTATGCAATACTATGTACAATATAAGAAGTGTGTCATTTAATGAAAAACAGGTAAACGTTTGACCTGGTCTTACCCATTGGAATTTCACGCTAATGCAATTGTAACTAGAGGAACTGTGACCTGATGGTTCAGCAGGTGATACCTCCGTTCCTTCTTTGAAGATAAATTTAATTTAATTACCACACTTCCAAGAAACTAAACTTCTACATGCGCATACTCTGGTGGTTTACTGAAACTGTACACATTTTATCAAAACCCACGACTGCTTTAGGACTACCCTCTCCCTTTTTGATATGAGTCAAATAATCTCCCAGCAACCAAATTCCTTCATGGACATCTGCAGGTGCTTTACTACAACTGCGTAAAGTTTCATAAAAAATCCTCTGAGTCGGTTTCGAGGAGTTGCGGTGACAAGGTACATTGACTGTCCTCCCTCATTTATGGAAAGAAAAATCAAATTATCTCCCATTTTAAATTTTTGACAGCAACCAAATTCCTTCATTTACCTCCTTGAGTTGGCTGACAAACAACATGGACGTACAGATGGACGGACGGACAGGATGATTCTTATATACCCTCTTCACTTCGTTTGCGAGGGGTATGATGAGATAATAAAAATAACTTTTTGTAGTTAAATATTTATTTTCGCGTTTATTCGCAAAAATTATCGCGTTCATTTACAATAGTTTTGCGTTTATTCGTGATTATTTCGCATTTATTCTCGAAAGTATCGCGTTTTTTTTCGCGAAAGTATCAAGTTTTTCGAGAAAGTAATTCTTTCGCGCAAGTTCCGCGTTTACTCGCAAAAGTTTCGCGTTATTTCCCGAACATTTTATTTTGTAACCTGCAAAAATGAACTCATTTGGCTTACTTACTTATCAACCTCTTTAAAGGTAGCGATAATATATTTTAGGATCGCAGGAGGTCCAGACTATAAAAAAATCTTGTAAGTGCATACATTAACCTTACACCATAACCCAAGTCCAGCCTCCATTTTGTTTAGTTCGCGTGTTGGCCAGACCTCTGCTTTCTTCACTCTCGAGAGTGTGTTAACAGGTGCCACATTTAGATATCTTACACTCTATAGACGGTTTCAGAAATTGGTGATTACTGAGTTATCGAACTTGACCACCAAGTTTCGCATAGTCGTCCGCCATTAAGAGGGTGTAGACTCGGTTATTTACTGTGGCAACCTATGGTCATTTGTCGTGATTAAATTAGTAAAAAATAGAATTGTAATTTTTTTTTTCAAACAGGTATCCGTTCTGAAAGAATATATACCTGTTCAAATTAAATTTTTATCAACGAAAAAAAATATAAAATGCAATTAATATGAAAATCAAGGTAAGTTTTTTGACCATATTTTTTTTGCGTATTGCAGAATATTACATAATTCAGCAATTCATGCTTATGTCCAGGTGACAATAAACAATAAACGGATTTGTCCAGGTAGATTATTACACCTGGAGGCAAGACACAGCGGCGTGATTGTTTGAACCAGTTTAATTAAACTTATGACCCTTTGATTGCTTTCACAAAGAAATGTTCAAGGTCATGGATTTTTAAAATGAAATTTTTATTTACCGCGTGTTTTGAAGAAAATTTCACAAATAATTTATTTCTACACATATTTTTCTCCCAGAAAAATAAAAAAATAATAATTATCCCGACATCACACAAAACAACTGTTGACAGGTGGGCTGTTCCTTTCTAGAACGAAAATTAGGGCTCTCTTCTTGGTCTTAGGAAGGTAACTCCGGCCAATATCAAAATTTGGTAAATACTGAATACTTTTACTGTATAAACCAATTTTTCCCCAAAATATAGTTTGACCCCCCCCNAAAAAATATATGAGTTACAAAATAAAGGAATATATATTTGCGATATATTTGAATGTCGGCACGTTGGACGCTATCCGTTAACTCAAATTATGCATTTTAATCTTTACCTGTTTTCTTCAATTTGCGTCTTTTCAGGTGGGAAATTATTTTGTTTCATACAACAATTTTTTTTTTACTCAAACAGAATGACAATCCCGTGCATTATTTGAATAAAATGCAGTTAAATTATATATTTGATGTCATTGTTTTGCCGAGTTGCTGTTTTTTCCTACTAAAAATAATATTACAAGATACTAATTGAATTAAATATACTCTTCTGTTTGTTTTGAACTTTATAAACTCAAACACAATGTTTTAGAAAACGCATTGAAATTAAAATTATATATATTTTTTTATTCTGGTTTGCTGATTAACAGTCGATTTCTAAAATCCGCCCAAAATTTTCTAAGAGCTTGTGGGCCTTGTATATGCACATTTAAATCTTTAATAAAAATATTAATATCCGAGTTTTTTTCCAAACTTTCGGAAAATCTATCCAAAAAATTTCAAATATTTTTTTTTTTTCTGAAATATAAATTATTAATTTATTAATCTAAATTACTTGTGAATTTCATTTCTTTTCTTTCAAAACAAAGTCCCCGTTTTGTTAATTAACTTGTAAAATATCACAGAACTTCTATACTTAATTAACAGTTATTTGTAATAAATTTATATATATAATGCGGTTTCTTTGATGTCACAGTAACTGTTTTATCACTTGAATAGGTTTTGATCACTTTGTCAACAGGTGTTATTGGAGTAATTAATGGTTGAAGTACGACACCTGTATCATTAAACCTTACACCGATAATTCGGCAAACGCAAAGGTGTTACGAACGTTACACCCTTCCGGTAACAAGTACATTCGGAAGTCAGCAATGGCGGCCCCCATGAATTTGTGAATAAAAAGGTCTATAGTCACGCTATAATCAGCCAGCAGTATATTGGACTTGCTGCTAACTACATGTCCACGTAGAAAAGCCTCGAAGGTCAGTGACTTGAAAACATCAACCATGAAACTGTCCTATAATCATTAAAAAGAATATTGATATTGCTTTTTTGTGGGGATTGTAATTGAGAACGAGAGGTACTCAGTCATTCCGTGATTATAACGTTTGGAGAGTTAAATTTGTTGTCTACACTGAATACAAACGGATTACGAGGGTCTGTCAACAGTGGCTTTAACATACAACAATACATTTATGAGCTGACCCAGCAAACCATAGGGTCACTGACCTTCATTCATTTTATTCAATAACAAATTGGGGCCCCGACACAAAAAGTAGCGGACGCCCTTTAGTAATCAGTCTGTCCGTCCGTCCGTCCGAAACAATCGTGTCCGAGCTTTAACTTTTTTTCTTTTTTGAGGTAGGCTCTTAATATTTTGTATGTAGATAGATCACCTCCAGACGACGTGTCGCGTACCTTGGTTGTGATCTTTGACCTTGGCCTTTGGCCTCAGGGTCACATTCATGCATTTTCAATGACAAAGTCGTGTCCGGGTTATAACTTTATTCTCTTTTGAGATAGGCTTTTGATATTTGGCCACTATCCATTACAACCCATAACAGATCACCATTCAAAAATTGGGCAGGGGTTCCCCTTATAATCAAGGTAATACAAAATACTGAAATTGAAACATTCAGGCCACAATTCAAATAAACTTCAAAAATTTGGGCAGATGTTCTAATTGGACTGATAGTTTCTGAGAAGAAGATCTTTGAATGTTTTTTTCATAGGGTCCAATGTTAAAACGATGTTCCCCGCTGGTGCCCATCTTGGATTAGGTACGGACCTACTGGATACCTTTTGTGGAAGGGACAATCTAAGGACCATTGTGACTAGGTTTTGTTATAATTGGACTGGTAGTTTTTGAGAAGATCTTTGAAAGTCTTTTCCATTAGGTCCAATGTTAAAACTATGTTCCACGCTGGCGCCCATCTTGGATTAGGTACTGACCTGCCAGATATCTGTTTTGGAAGGGACCATCTAAGGACAATTGTGACTATGACTAGGTTTGGTTATAATTGGCGTGATAGTTTCTGAGATGAAGATCTTTGAATGTCTTTACCAATAGGGTCCAATGTTAAAACTATGTTCCCCGCTGGCGGCCATCTTAGATGAGGTACGGACCTGTCAGATACCTTTTTGGAAGGGACCATCTAAGGACCATTGTGACTAAGTTTGGTTATAATTGGACTGGTAGTCTCTGAGAAGAAGATCTTTGAATGTTTTTTCCATAGGGTCCAATGTTAAAACTATGTTCCCGCTGGCGGCCATCTTGGATGAGGTACGGACCTGCTGGATACCTTTTCTGGATGGGACCAACTTAGGACCATTGTGACTAAATTTGGTTATAACTGGACCGGTAGTTTCTGAGAAGAAGATCTTTGAATGTGTTTACCCATAGGGTCCAATGTTAAAACTATGTTCCCCGCTGGCGGCTATCTTGGATGAGGTACTGACCTGTCGGATACCATTTTTTACAAAGGGGACCACCCAGGGACTATTGTGACCAAATTTGGTTCAAATTGGCCCAGTGGTTTCAGATGAGAAGATCTTTGAATGAAAAGATTACGCCGGACTGACGGACGACGGACGGACGGACGGACGACGGACGCCGGACGCGAAGTGACGGCAAAAGCTCACCCTGGCATAGCCAGGTGAGCTAAAATTGAATATACAATTTAAAATAGTTAACAGCAAAATACATACTATATATGCTATAAATTCATATGCTGATCAATAGAGATTAATACATGGCCTTTTCCATATCGGCACGGTTTTCATCCCGAAACCCCCATATCAGCCCGAGGCACCTACCGAGGGCTGATATGGGTCGAGGGATGATAACCGTGCTGATATTGAAAAGGCCATGTCTTAATCTGTTCATTATATACTTCCAATGAGGAGTTGTCATCACACCCGGGCTGAAATAGCCATACCGCCGGTCTGATATGGATATTTCAGAACGAGGCGGTCTGATATGGCCATATCAGACTGGTAATATGATATGGACTGTTTACTTACTGCTATATTGCATATGCAAAACAGAACATATCTTCGCTAAGTATGTAATAAACCAATTTATCATATATTTAGTTAGTATTACATAAATTTTGAATATATGATACAGAGAGTGATGTCTATCCTATATCACCATTGATGACGTCAACCCCGTATCACATACCCCGTATCGCATGGCAAAAGCCGTATCGCATACCCCGTATCACACCCCTTTTTTTTTAATTTGAATTTTTTATTTAAAAAAATTGAGGGGTTAAAATTTTTTGGGGGGCAAAAAAAATTGGGGGGGGGGCAAAAAAATTTTTTTGGGGGGGGTAAATTTTTAGGGGAGGGTAACAAAAATTTGTTTTAGAATGAAATTTTTTGTGAGGATAAGTTAAAAGAAATTTAGCAAACCTTTTTGCTACACATTTTATTTTATTTTTATTTTAGATTTTATTCAAACCACCTCCAGTCCTTTCCACCCATTTTGAAATTTTCTTCTTTACAAAGTACATGCAATTTTCTCTTGCTAATTTAATTTTGGACAGTATTTTTGGGATTTAGTAGTCCTCTGTTTAAATATATGATAAACTGTATAATACATGGCAAAATCCGTATCACATGCGGTATCATCCCTCGACCAATATCATCCCTCGGGCCAGAGGCCCTCTGGCTGATATTGGTAACTTGGGATGATACCGCATGTGATACGGATTTTGCCATGTATTATTCCCTATATAATAATAACTTAATTATGCAAATTACACCCATAAAGGGTCAAGTACAAAAAAAAAGTACATACGTAAATGACACAACATACAAACATTAAATATTTTACACACATATCAATTGCTTTATATCTATGTATTTCAAGTTTGGCCGACGTAGACTCTATCGCAATTCTAGTGATTGTTTTATAAAGGTAAAGACTTGGGCAAAATATATAAGTTTGGGGATAGTATATATTCTACTTTGTTATCATCTGACAAGATATTAAAGTTGGAAAAGTTTCCTTCTATTATAGTCATTAATTAAATGCGAGGTGTACTGTTAAATTATATTTTAAAAAGAAGAGAGATTCATCTTCCAGTATCTTACATTTATTACATAATCTTTGTTCTCGAGGGATGTTATTGTAACGCCCACGCTCAATGAGCAAACAGACAGTGATCGCTAGTTCTAAATTGGTCTTAAGTACAGTTTTCTATTGTTGATTTTTTTCTTTTAATAAGTAATCTTCCATTTTGATATCATTTTTAAGCTTGATGTCCAAAAATAATTTGGAGTTGCCTGTAAAACTGGATTTTTTTTTTCGTGTAATTTTTATATAATGATCTTTGACTTCGTTTTTAATTTTTTTTTAACGAAGGCTCAATTTCAACAGATACATCTAGGTTAGTACCAAATATCAGTATCGGTATTAGTTCACCTTGATCTGCATTTCCCACATCAGTGATTTAGGTTAAAATTTTGGTTAATTTTGGTTTGTTTTTATGTCGGCAACTGTAAGAGGTACATGGATGATATTTGGTCACTGGATACATCTAGAGTAGTGACCAACCAGAATTAGGTCACATTGACCTACATTGTCTACATGAGTGACTTAGGTTTAAGTTTTGGCTTAGGTTCACATCCCATCTACTACAAGTGATACAAGAATGATATTTGGTGAGTTTATATAACTATAAATATATGAAGAAACTCAGTAGTACCATGTTCTCTCAAATAAGAATGGTGCCTTGACCTACATTTCATACCATGTATTAGAGATGTGCAAAACATTTTACATAAGAAATTATTATTGAAACTTTACTCGGAGGAGCATATGAGCGAACATCCGTAAGTCACCTTGACCCGACATATTACACAGTGTATGAAATATTTTAACATTTTACAAAAAAAAAAAAGAAATCTTTGAACTTTTTCGGAAGAGCAACTCTTCTGCCCCTTCGGGTGTCCGGTTGAACAACTGTAGGAATGAATCAATTTCAGTTTCACGGATTTCCGTTTCTGCCTCCTCAATTTGTTCTTCGATGGTTTTTCCTTTCTTTATCATTAATTTTCAAACGATTATATGCGTCCTCATTCAGTGTGAATATAACGGCGCTGTCAACAGTTTCCCGGTGGTACATGGTACTACGGAGTTACTCCATGGCAGAGTTCTCGTTTTATTGTATCTGAATTGAAGTCCATTTACTTCTTCAAACAGGTCAAAATTCATAACGCCATCTGACCCTTCTCCTCGAACAAATACTCCCATATAGAACTAATTGTCAATTAAAGTTATGATAACATCACCAATGTCATGGATCATATCATGAGTTTGTGTGATCATATCAGGTAATTTAGGTTAGTACTATCCTCTGTTGATTTAGAAAATTCAATTTCTTTCAAATTTGTTGAATTCGGTTTATTCATGTATAAATTTATCGGCAGTGTTCTGGCACTATGCTTGGTTGTGTCAGATCGGGCACTCCTAGGCCTTTGACTCACACCCTTTCCAAATTGCTCTCTAAATGTAAGTATTGCTTTAATCTGATGTTCTGGAAAGTTGCAATCTTCAAAGTGATTTAGCCCCGATGGAGCCTTGTTGAATTGAATTTATGCAAAGTAAAGTAATGGTACCCAAAAAGAGTTTGTCGCTTCACGGATTTGATGACGGCACTTATGAAATCCTGTTACACTCGAGAACATTCGGAGTTTCTGTTCTAAGCTTTATTGTGCTGTGCAGATGTTTGTTTACTAAAGATAAAAACGATTTCAAGTCTAAACATTCTTCAGAACATTCATTGATTCTGATAATGACGCAAAAGGTCTAGAAATTAAAAAAAAATACCGAAGTTGCATAAAAACAGTAAATTTCGTTATGCTGTACACGTGTTTCAAGGAGTAACCTCTCATCAGCAGCATTAAAATCCAATAATATGGAAAGCCATCATCCAAAAGTTGCAACAAAAGAAGTACTCATTACCAAATAAATCGAAATAGAAAGCCAAATCCAGTACCAAGGACATCTACCGAGTGCCATACACGGAATGAAAACATAGACACTGATTGAATTGTTTTTGTCGCCGGAAGGCCATGGGGTCCTTGCAATGTATTAATATTGATGTTATGCACATTTTTTGCTACGGTTTTCATCTCTTCAAGGAACTGTTTTGTAATTGAACCATCTCCAAGTATCTCTGGATGGACAGAGAAATGTGGTTTCAGCTGTTGTACTGCTTGTAAATACTTGTAAAGAGGAATAAATTAAGAAATGACTCTAACAGCCTTGACGTTGCAAGATCCAATAACCAAAACTGTATATCCCTCCATACAAATACCTGTCGGTTGTCGAAATGACGACTCGTGTTTAATACCATCTAAAGATCCCTCTCCACCATTTTCAACAAAATCTTTGATCAAACTGCTACCCGTACCAGTGTTTATATTCATGTTAAGTTTTTTTTTTCTTATAGATATCTGAGAACATGATTTTATTCTCAAAATCTGCAATTGTATGAGGTTTGTAACCATCTCTTGAATTTACAATTGATTCTATTATACAAGATTCAACTTCAATCCTACTAATTCCAACGTGTGATCTGTAGCGTATAAGAAGCCGTTGTGGTATACCTACAAGTCCATAAGAAGTCGTTATCAACTGAGAACAGACTCGTTCTTACGAGGCCAAAAATGTCCATAACATCTGATAACATCTTTATACATTTTGTACCTCCGCAAACAAAGTTGGGGGATATAGGAATCACCTTGTCTGTCTTTCTGTCTGTCCGTCCGTCTGTCTGTCCACACTTCTTGTAGCGCAATTCCTCTTAAACCACTTGAACGATTTTGATGCAAAGGAAGGACACTATATGGAGATGTGCAAAGAGGAATATAATTATTGTCCGAAAGCAGGAAGGGGAGATAATTTGACTTTGACTATTCTTCGATTCCCTATGTATTGGTTACCTGGTAAGCGCAGCTCCTTTTAAACCAATGGAAGGATTTTGATGAAACTTTACACAAAGGAAGGACACCATATTGAGATGTACATGAAGGAATATAATTATTGTCCATAATCAGGAAGAGGAGTTAATTTGACTTTGACTTTTCTTTGATTCCTTATGTATGGGTTACCTGGTAAGCGCAACTCCTTTCTACCGGATAAACCACTCGAAGGATTTTGATGAAACACGAAGGATTGACACTATATGGAAATGTGCAGGAAGGGAGGTTTTTGACTGGGACTTTCATTGATCCCTTTTGCATTGATTTTTTTTTTTTTTTTGGACTTTGACAATTTTCTAAAGAAATAAATCAAGGCATTGATATTTTGAAATCAAGCTGAGAGAGAGAAGCCCTCTTTTCGTTGTATTCCTCATGTAAAGTTGATTTCAGAGTGTTGAAATGAAATTTCTCCAGTGCTTATGATTTTTGTGTAAAATGTCAAGAGGTAAAAAAAAAAGAGTTGAATTTTATTTTTGTCTGATTTTGACAGTATTTTTACTGGCACCCTTATGAAAAGTTCTTTCGTGAAGATTTTAGAATTGTGTCCATACTTGTTATGTTTCCATACTTATATTGTGTCCACACCAGTATTGTGTCCACATGCACT
>MJUU01028230.1:36900-52606 GCA_002080025.1 Modiolus philippinarum
TTTAAGTTCTTTTTCCACTACACTCTGAAATTCTAAATTAACAGTTTTACAATTTCCTTGTTTTTGAAAATGTTCTTCTAATTGTTCATAATTTTTCAGTATTTCTTCTATTTTATCATTCTCTTGATATGGAGTTTTTTTCATTTCTTTTAGAATTTTCCACATATCTTGTGAATTATTTTCAGATGCATCATCTAGTTTTTTAAATATTTCCTCTCTAAATTTATTCTTTTTGTGTTTAACTGTCTTTCGAAATGTTTTAAGTAAATTGTTATATCTAGTTCTGTAAGTATTATCAAAGGGGAATTCTCTAAGCTTGGATCCTAAATAATTTAACTGATGTTTCATTTCTCGTACAGAGTTATCTGACCATGACTGTTTTTTCTTTTGTTTAGCACCCTTTCTTTTAACCAAATTACGTTTTTTGTAACAGACATTTTCTGAAATAGTTTCCAAAATTGCAGTTAGACTATCTGTTGCTTCGTCAACACCCAACTGATCACAGCTGAAGACTTTAGTTTATCACAGTTATCAAATTTTGCTGAAATAAAAACGTTTTTGGATCTCCTGAACTTGGCGATCCTAGTACATGTATACAAGATAAGCCAAGCTGTGTGACACATTAACTTTCTTTAATCTGTGACATTACCATTTTTTTTGTAAATATGATATTTATCTTTTTCCTTTTTTATTCTTTTCATTTTCCTTTGGTTATGTTGTAATATATGATACATTTGAATTTGTATGAAAAAGCAATATAAAAAAAATTAAAAAAAAAAAACTTCCGAGGGATTTTTCTATAGCCTTGAAAATTATTTTGCTATGAATGTGTGTTGTATATGCAATAAATATTGTACGGTATGTTTATTGTTTTATTCGTTGCAAACTTCATAGGATTATAGTTTTCAATAAAGTTTGAAATAAATCAACATCAACTAGCATAAATATATTTTTATGACACAAAATACAAGTTAACAGACATTTGTGCTGTGCATTTTATTACTTCTACTACGAATAAATTTCAGGCGTCATTTACTTGCTTACAGATGTTCAGCTAGATAAACATTTATCGTTACTTAAATCATTAGGAATGAAAATGACATTTTACCGAGCTCCACATAAAGAAAATAAAAACATTTAATTAAGATTCTCTATGAAAAAAATATAACGATATTGTAAGTTTTGATTTACATTATATTTCGTTAGTGTTATAATGATATTTAAATTAACTCGATTAGGTGATAAATTACTAAATGTAAGTATATTGATCACATTATTTATATTCAAAGAAAATAATTGTTATTTGAACGCTTGTTTTTCTGTTACCATTTTGTCACTCGGAAAAAGTCCAGCCACAAATATATGTAAAAATGCCAAAATATCATGACTTTGATTGTCGCTACGAAAGTAAATTGAATCTGTTGTTATCTAAGAGAGATAATCGAAATTCTTATTTTAGTTAACACACAGTTATCTCCCATCGCAATAATATGTCATTACTATACAAATCGTCGTGTCGCAAGGTCAAATCGTCGTGTCGCAAATAAAACGACGCCTGTTTCGGATATCTATGAACGTACTGCATCCGAAAATAACAAAATGGAACCGAAAAATTACTTTTAATACTAATTAATTTGATATAAACCTATTTTTTATGATTTAAAAAAATTAATCATTTGTTAACATTATGATTTTCCATAATCTACAAGATTATGGAATTAGCTAATCTTGCCTTTGAATTACGAGTTTCCATAAGGTTATTACCATAACTAAGGCTATGACAATGCATAATATTAGGAAAAATCATATTTGCTTCGACTGATTATGTCATTAGAGAAACATTTTCTACAACTTAAACTCGTAAAATATGAAAATTCTCACATCTTGTTAAATAATTTTTCAAATGTTTAAAAACTCGGCAAGCCTCGTTTTCAAACATTTTTATTTGACTCGATGTGAGAAATTTTATAATCGACTTAGTTCTCGTTGTAGAAACTTTATGTATAAAATTCATAAACAGGTTGCAATGCGAGTTTCAGTGGATATTGCCCCCTGTTTCGTTCCTACAAAGGAAAAATTTCTATCTTGCCATTTGAATGTGAACAAAAAAAAACATGTTGAATATTGGATTCATGGATTCATTTTAACATTGTTTATAAGTAAATGAAATAATATTTTTCTCATATAATAATCTTTTAACATTTCCTTGTAATATGAAATGTGAAAATTTCAGCTGGTTAAGAATTTATCACAGAACTGATCACAGAAAGTGTTGTTTTTATTAACTATTGATACTTGAGCAATAACAGTACATTATTGGAATACCCAAGGGCGACAATCGTAGATTTGACGGTCATTTGCAGTTTACATGCGACGCGTAGCGGAGCCTACAAAGTCAAATCAAGATTGACACTCTCTGGTATTCAAATAATGTACCGTTATTGTAATTCTAATGCAATCATGTTCTATTTTTGACTTGTGTATTTGTAAAGATATTAGGAACCAGACTAAACAGGGAACCTACTTTGTCCCAGGTGTGTAGATGTGAAATTGACGGTAAGCATGGTAAGTTTTGACTAGTCAAAACACCCTTTATATAAAATTCTCAGTTAAAATGTGCGTCACTTACCCTTCTTTGGTAATATTCTAATGACCAAACTAGCCTCTGTGAGCCATGGGTGAAGACTCACATTGCAGTGATATAGTCTCACAACAGTCCCGCTCCTCAAGCTCCAGGTACGACAGGCTATATAATCACTGAAATCAATCACATTTTTGGTCGTTATGTTTGCGATTGGAGTCATCCATTCTTTTAGGCTTACAAGACAGCGACTTCTTTCGTCGATCTTTTGAATAGTTTTCAACACAGCATCCTTAGTATCGTCTGTTAAATATTTCCTGCTTTCAGACGTCATGGTTTCTTTAATTGTGTCTAATTCTTTAACAGCAGGACGAACATTTGTTGTTTCTCCTTTAACGATCCATTTATAGTCTCCATGCAGTTCTTCATCACAAAAGTCTACCATGTACGTTTCTTCTATATAGATTTTAAGCTTTCTAAAGAGTTTTCGGCAGTTTTGATGTTGAGTCTTACGTAGCTTAACAGGGGTTTCTATAAACATACTTTTGATCTTTCCCTCTAAGTCATCAATGTCAGATGTAAATAAAAGTTGTATAGCGTTATTCGCAATGCATATTCTAATATCTGCTTTACCCTTATAACAAGCTTCTATGTCTTTTACCCATTGTTGGATGTCATCTCGCTTAAACAAACTCGATGGTACAGGAACAATAACGTCCCTTATCAGCTCTTGGAAACGTTTGCATTTTGTATCAACTGTTCTTTGGTCACGGGCGTATACTTTCATGGTGTTTTGGCCTTCTTCGTACCAAACTGCATATACTTGACCTTTTCCATTTATCTCTGAATTAACAAACTCACGGACTTCGGTTCTTTTAATGAATTCGAAGATCGATGCTTCAAATTTCAGTTCCTCACATTTTGATATATATTGTAACATCGTTAGTTCGCTCCTTATTTCATTTTCAATGGCGTCCTTCTGCTTGGGATCAGATATTGATAGATTTAATTCAAATCCATTTGTATCAACATGAACAGACTTGAAAAGTTCCATGTCAAAGAGATCATACAGCCATATCAGTGCTTGCTCATATTTGTTTAGGTTCAGATAAATTTGACCCGAAGTACCTTCAATTAACCCCACAGAAGATCTATTGGATCCAGTCATCTGATTTTGCTCATCTCTTTTACACAATATAACCTCTAATACGTTTTGGTCAAAGTCCCTCGAAATATCATCCACCTTTTTTGAATCACCTACAACCCAAATATAATTCTCATCAGAATCTCTATACACTCCTACGTCGTCATTCTGGAAGGGAACAGACAGTTTGGCTATATCTGCATCTGTCAACGAGTATTTACTCTTACATTTTACAGCTTTTTTCCCATGTCCCATTTCCTTAAATATTTTTTTGATAAGAAAATGAGTACTATCTGCATATTTTTTAGTCGTTGCAACAGGGTTTCCAGTTTGAAAATCTTCTGTAACAGAAATGCGTTTTTCTTTCAGCGTCTCTATTATCTGCTCTCTACATGTACTCCATATGTGTGTCCATAAATATTTTTGGTCTTCATCTCCAACCAAATCTAATACATATACTGACTTACAACTTGCCATTCTGGACCTGAAATTTGAAACAGACTTACATTACGTTGTTCCATTACTTTGTTCTACCATGTTTTTGTAGAGACTTTGTCTAATGTGCATCGACTCCATATCGTTTCATTGTTTATTACATGTAGTATTTACTCGTTCATTCTGTAAGGTAATGCAATTATGCAACAATCTGCTTAACCAATTACAAGGATAAAATGGTAAAATAATATCTGCATTACGTCAAAATATACGGAGTGAATTATGCGACAGAAGTCTACATTTAGGTGGACACAGAGAATAACGTACGCAGTACACAGTTTAAGGTAAAAGTAAAAGCCAAAAAAAACAAAAAACAAAAACAAAAAAAAAACAAAAACAAAAAAAAAACAACAAAAAAAAAACAAAAAAAAAACGAAAAATGAAGTCAGTGCATTAAAGAACAGACATGACTATTGCATTGTTATGCAATGCAAGATGCGCTGAGTGGTTGTATGGAATTTGAACATGCGCACCTTAAACTGAAAACAAATTCAAATCATGCTAAAATGAGCAATTTGATATTTGAATGACATAGTTTGTTACTACTATTCAAATATGGAACTTTTACTCACCGTGTACAACCGTTACCGCGAGAGAGTAGCTCTACGGCGTGAGATAGTGGATTTTTTTTTCGCAGGAGGGAGTAAAATTTCCCGGCAATTTTTCATAATATCAGTGAAGTAAGCTTAACAAGTTTTTAAAGAGCACATTTCCTTATAAATCATATATGCCACGGAACCTCTCAGTAATCATGCTTGTTGGTTGTGTTATTAGAAATCCAGCAAATGATTTCATTTTCTCAAACACCTCGGACTTTCACAGGCGATCGGTACGAAAAACTTTTTTATGACCTTGTATAGCGAAGAAAACCATCAATCAATCATGTTTACGAGTGCACATCGATATTGTCATAAAAACGATCCCTTCAAATAATCAAATTTATCTTCAAATGTCATGAAAAATTATTTAATTTTATATGACATACGTGTACAGGGTATCGCCAGAGGGAGCAAATCAAAATTTCAGAGCAGCGCGAGGGAATCGCTCATATCATGACATTAACAGTCATATTTTCATTTTAATAGTTCATAAAACAGCCATAATTACAAGCAATTATCCCAAACTCAACACGTTGCTCAGTACCATGATCCTTTAACCCTTCAATGTGTCCGTAATAAAGTCATAACTCATTATTTTGTTCACAGAAATATGTGTAACTGCCTCATTGATGAAGATTGCGGTATATCTTTATGTAAAACCCAGTTATGAAAGCACAGGTTATGTTGAAAAGTTTGATTTTCCGACAAATAATTCTGTTTTAAAAAATAATCCTTTTTCTTTCGCGCTCAATACCATAGGAATATAGGGAACCAGGTCATGTCCACAAGTAATCGGTCTAAAATTTCAAACTGAATTAATATGGTCTATTGTTGCACTTTTTAGGCTTCTGGCTCCTATTCCGTCAAGATAAGCGACTTTCAGACAATCAATGCGAAAATTGAAATCATTTGAAATCCCGTTTCAATGGAAATAAGACGAGTAAATACGGAAGTACCAATTAAAGCTATGATATTACAAAAAGGGAATGAAAGGAATGTAATGTAAGGAAACAAAAATAAGGATGGTGGAACAGAACACTGCTGCAGTCAGAAGAGTTAGTGTCATCTGGTCAATGGTCTTGGTGTCCATGGGTCCGTGGGTGCTCAGCATGTTGATAGTTGGGTTTTGTCTGGCGATTTCTGTCTTAAGTTGTTCACAGGTCACAGGTCATCTTGAGTATGTTCTTCATCACTGTCTGAACGTGGACTGTCTGTTGTCTTGGTACTCTGTCTAGTCAGGTTTTCTTGTCGGGTTTTCTTGTTCTTTTGACCTTGTGTCCTGTACCACACGTTTGCTGTTACAGTGGTGCGAGTCTTGTCTCCATAAGTCTTTGGTCTCTGGCTTTTTTCAATGATGTTATGGTACTGTTTGCATGATGCACTTCTCGACTATCTTCGCTATTTCTTCTGTTCTTCCTTTCGAGTAAAAGAAGTTATCTGGATGGCTTAGTGTGTCATCGTTCTCTGCCATTGACCTTTTTTCCTTTTTTTTGTTTTTTCGGGCAAAAAGGGGGATTTGGAATTACAAGGTGAAAAACTTAACAAGGGTATTTTAAAGGGTCGGTCTTATCTCACCCTTTATTATTTACAAATTCTAATGATTTCTTTTTGTTCTTTTGAACTGTCACCATGTGTTGGCTTCTAAGTCTGCAACTTGGACTGATAAGTATGGTTTCATCTTGAAGTTGTTTTCTGCAGCTATCCTGTTGACATCTCATAGTCTCTTCTCGTTGTATCTTCTCGTTGTGTACGAAGTTCATTTTCTCTCTGATGTCGAACCAATGGTCATGACTTCTTCTTATGCTTGCGTAAAGTTTCTTGTCATCTTCTTCTCTCACTCTCATGTAGGGCTTCATGGTTTCTTTTTTTTATTAAGATGAAGCTGTTGTCATCTTCGACCTCAAAAACATAGACTTTTGAGGAAGATCTAGAGTGACTTTCTTGATGGTTTTTCTTTTTAGTCTCTTTCTTGTCTCCACCATATTTTGGCTATCCACTTGCTCAGATGCTCCCGGATTCCGGTTGTCTTCTGACTGGGCAGTACTTTCTAGCGATGTTTTGGCTGTTGGCAGATGTTCTTCAACTTCAGTTGTAGAGGGTGACGGCGACTCCTTCTCTCCTTCTTCTCCAGTATTGTGGTCGCCAAGTTCAAGTGATCCAGGTAAAAGATCTGTCATCATCCGGGAAACATATATTCCGTAGTAGTCGACAAGATCGTGACGTCGACCGCAAAACTTCAGCAATGATGACTTAAAGTTATGGGTAGCATACATTTTGTTCTAGTAACCTATTTGTGAGCAACAAGGCTCTATCAATTAAGAAAATCACTGTATCGAGCATAGGCCCTTGAGTAGCGAATGATTTGGGAGATGTAAATTCCGTATGCTGACGCTGTTGGAATGTTGCTAAAAAGGAAAGCGGGGTTGACTATTGGAAAAGTTAAGTCCTCGCATTTGTCATATAACTTAGTTTGAAGTCTACCTCTGTTGTCCATTTCCAGATGAAGGTCAAGGAATGAGGCCGATGTGGCAGTGTCGAGTATCCTTAATTTCGAACTCTTTTGGATAGATAACATGAAGAAAATCACCAAGCGAGGATTGTGTAGTGACAAACTATTATCTTGCAATATCTCACATTCTCACTGTTACTTCGGTATTTTGTTATTCAATAACATTTGATTCCCTGAACTTCAGGGGTTGTCAGTGAAAATTTGAACAATATGTACAAAATGTAAACAATGAAAGCGATTCCCTCGTGCTGCTCTAAACCTCTGGCGGTACCCTGTACTCGTACATGTATGTCATATACAATTAAATAATTTTTCATGACCTTTGAAGATAAATATGAAAATTTAAAGGGATCGTTTTGATGACAATCTATCGGTGTACACCCGTAACCATGACTGCTTTATGGTTTTTTTTGCTGTACAAGGTCACAAAACAGTTTTTCGTACCAATCGCCTGTAAAAGTCCGAGTTTGAGAAAATGAAATCATCTGCTGGATTTCTAATAACACTACCAACAAGCATAATAAATGAGAGGTTCCGTAGCATATATGATTTATAAGGAAATGTGCTCTTTAAAAAATTATGAAGCTTACTTCACTGATATTATGAAAAATTGCGGGATTTTCTACTCCCTCCTGCGAAAAAATCTGCTCCCTCATGCCGTAGAGCTACTCCCTCGCGGTAACGGTTGTACACGGTGTTACTAGTTAGTAACTTACTAAATACCGAAGTTACTGTTAATTTATTTTCTGCATATTCGACAATTTATGTCTCTTCAGTGCAGATAAAATCTAAACGTTTGGAAGACCATAAAATCAAATATATTAAAAAACTGATAGAGAACAAGTACCCAAAATGATCTAAATGAAAAGCCAAAATCAGCTAAGGACAGAGCTTTGCATGAGGGAGATACTCCTTAGTTTTCAACAAAATTTACAAAAATTAGATATTGCAAGGTTTGAAATAAAATCGGCTTTCGGGTCAGCAATGAAGTACTGACTACCGGGCTGGTGAATACCCTCGGGGACTAACAGTCCACCAGCAGATGAATCGATGCTATGAGTCACCAATATTGAATCAGCGGGAGCAGATTGATAAAAATACCACCCTTTGCTTTTTTAGATAGAAATTAAATCACCCCTTTTCTCCATGCTCACTTTTCTTCAAACCATCGCTATTCCTGAACAAGATGTCGCAAATTGAACAATTACTTGTTGATTCTATGTTTCGACATCCAAACTCTGCGTTCAATGTTACTGTGATACCTGACAAAAATGTAAACCTTGGAAGATACTTATCCTTTTCTTCAAATAGGAAAAAGAAGGGAAACGGGGAATGTGTCAAAGAGACAACGACCCAAAGGGGAGTAATAACGACTCAAAGTCAACCCAAAGGGGAGTAATAACAACTTCAAAGTCTGGTTCCGTCTGTTTTTATTGTTTCAGAAGGTGCGATAAGATTACATGATATTCCCTCCTCCCTCTGTTTTTATTTCATAAGCAATACAACATGCACATTTGTCAAATTATCATAACAGTTTTCGAAAGACATTTCATTGAAACAAAAATGCAAACACCTTCTATGGTCGAAAAAATTACAAAATCACAGATCACAGTTTTTAAGGTAACTGCACTAGAAAAGCACTTACTAAAGATAAAAGACATACGCTAATAACGATATAAACTCGAGATAGCAGGACTTGATACCGGCACTAGCAAAGCCATTGATATAGTTTGACCGGATGGATAACCAAACACGCCTTTCATTATAACGTTTCCCTATATAGGCGAGTAACATTTTCCAAAAAAAGTCGCTTAGTTTTCGACTTTAATGCACCTACCTAACACAAAGCTGAATTTTTCACAATTGTTAAATGAATGTTTGTAGATTCTTTTTTGCCCGGTCGTAAGAAAAATCGTATGGTGCATTTTTTAAATGCGATTAATCACAGGCACTATATATTCAGAAATCACGGTAGTGCTGTAAGAATAGTCGATACATTCTCAGTATCAGAATCATTCGATATACATATCTGTACATCACAAATATATTCTTAATCATGTAAACGTCAATTCTTTTATTTTTGATCATTTTCAAAATTATAATATTTTTACATTTTTTTCTACTTTACCAAATAATAAAAAATTAAGTATTATTTTAAACCCATCACCACCCGATGATATCAATTAAACAACTCAATTTTTTACAAGAAGTGTTTAATACTGATGAAAATTGGGTAAGCTTTCCAGTCTTTATGGCTCAATTCATCCATGTATTTCAGATCAAACTATTGAAATTTATTATTTTACTTCATGCTAACTTTCACACTTGTTTATATTACTGAATTTTGCATTTGGGATAATTTTATATCAGACACAATATCAATTAGAGCCTATTTACACAAGAAGCAAGTCCTGGGACCAAATAATTTTAGGAAACATACCATCTTTGATAACCACTATACAAAAAATAGAACGGTAAAAATTGTTGGAAATTACTTAAAGTTTATAGGGACATCTATAGATTAGGTACTGTAAATATCAAAAAAAATTAAACGATTTGAAAATTTTACGCCTGCCCAGGTCTACCCCCTTGAAATATTTTCCTACCTAAAGGGGGCCCTGGCCACCCGGCCCCCTAAATCCGCCACTGAAGAGAGACCGATGATGTCTTTGTATCAATTTCTATAAATTTGTGTTGAATTATGTTTGTTTATGTTTTGCAATTAAATGAATAAAAATTTAAAAAAAATAAAAAATAGAATTTATTTTTGCTAGTTAAATATATTCAAAATTCACAATAAAAAATGACCTCGTAATTTCAGTCCGATATTGTTAAAAAGGCACACTTACGTTTTTATGGAATACATTTATTTTGATTGATATTATCCATTTTCTTGTTTGTTTTACATAAAATGCATTTAAAATGGATTTTGCAACTTTGATTAGTGTACCTCAAATCTGTCCTGAACTCTGGAATTAAGTTTCAGTCAATTAATCCGTGTTTTGTAATCTATCATGATCTTCCAGATGACATCATTTACATACATGTATATGTTCTTAACGGGCTCCTTATTTATGCACCTATATATACAACAAAAACTACGGGGTATATTGTTTTACCCTAGTCTAACCACCTGCCTCTCAGTGTATACTGGATAAGATGTTATGTCAACAGTTTTATGCTAGGAAGTATTCATTCAAATACATAATTATCATTTCTTCGCTTATCAAAAATATGCAATAGGTAAGTATTTATAGTATGGTGTATTTTAATGAAAGGTAATTGATAATTGAACATTGTCACTTTTTTGGTAAATTAGTAACAGGGGACATGTATAAATTAATCTCCCGAGGGGCTTGTCATCAGGTGAGCAATCCTTATTATTTTTCTTTTGTAGCAACATTTAGCTGTTCCTTTCGATTTAGATCGCTTTGGTTATTTGTTTTCTATCAGCTATCATTCGGTTTTCCCAATGTTTTGACTTGATCTGCACTGAAGAGACTTAAGTTGTCAACATGGCCATCTGTAGAAATTAAATTAACAGTAACTTGGGTATTTAAAAATTTATATTAAGTAGTTGTTTTAAACGATATTTTCAGTACGCATAATAAATTGGCATTGATTCTACAATGGCCTAAATAAGTTATCATCTGTCTGTCGGTAAAGATGAAATACTGGATAAGATGTTATGTCAGCACAACTCCTTCTCCAGTTTTATGCTAGGAAGTATTCATTCAAATACTTAATTATCATTTCTTCGTTTATCAAAAATATGCATAAGGTAATGATTTATAGTATGGTGTATTTAAAGATGAAATTCTCACCGAGAGGATGTGTTTTTGCATGTCAATTGTTTGAACTAGAGCTACTTGCGACCTAGTATTTCAAGTTAAAAAATTCCCCGTTTTTATTAAATTTTCATTCATGACATTTTTCTCCAACGGAAAGAAGAAATTACAGAAGGCCTATTGCTATGGACATTTCCACTGTTCGACTGAGAAATATCAGATATCGTAAATTTGCTAGCAAGTAAAACTACTTAGTAATCACCCAACTTAAAAATCCTGGAAATATTTGTAATACAATGAGGACTAGATTTAAGATTCTGGTATTAAATGGTTAGTTTTTATGCAATGTATACGAACAAAAGAAAGAAAAAAATAAGATTTTGAATTAAGTAAATGTTGTATACATGTATTATACTTAGTCAGCAAGGCCAAGGCGTGTTCAAGGTTACGTTCTAAAGAGTAGGTAGACGTATGAATACGAAATAAACTGTTCCAAGTACTTTTTCTCCAGTACGACATCTGCCTTTGTACACTAATTCTTGTTGGGGGCAGGACTTGAATAAGGCTTGACCCGCTCATCAAGCCTTTTTCTCATAGTGGCAGTAGCCGGCCGTAATTGGAAAATACATCAATGATGCTTGGGATGAACTTGTTGCCTTTGTGTTCGTTGAAGAACAATATGAACAACCAATGTCTCATCTACGCCATCAACACCAGCCGTTGCTTTTGGAACTTCGCCTAAAAGATTGTAGTGCAACTCTTCGGCTTGTTCATCTAACCAACGATTTTTTTTTCTTAACTTCAATTGCAAATCGAACTTTGTTGCTGATGATAGGTTTCACAAGGAAGGATGGCTTTGTCGCCTACGGAGCTAAGAACTTGTGTGTTCTGTGCTTAGCATGGTTGCGATCGTGTTGGTTAATCTGCTTGGTCCAATCCGATGATTTGCCGCGACCACGAAATGTGACTTCCTTGCTTCACACTTATCACAGGTTCCATTCTTCCGCTGAAACCCATTGTCATCACAAACTCTACCATGTCACTCTTTCTTCTACTTTTCACGTAGAAGATCATTGTTTTACTGAAATAAATTTGAAGACACCTCCAACATCGATCATGCCCTTACAACTGTCAATCACTTCCTGTCGTATAGGTCGATCAGGTGTCTCATCTTAAGACTCTGGCGTGACGCCAATAATGAAAAACCTCCTATGAGAAATCTATGGCTCGACCATGATCCGTTTTACATTTTTACCAGCCGTTTGCTTTACGAATAATCTAGCAGTTGCTGCAGTGGGCGCTGGCAAAAGGGTTTTCAAAGGAGATTTCTTTGTGAAACCCTCACACATTGGTCGATCATTGATGCATTGGAAACGTTGAAGCCACTGTACAGTCAACAAAGGAAAATGTGTCTTACTATCTCCAAATAAATCAAACATAAAAGGATCTTATTGTTTTAGTCCACTTTGATGCTGAGTAAGCAGAATAAGTTTGAAGACTACCATGTCCTGTATGTGCGCTCTAGCCACAACTGCATCGACACGGGTTCGTCTGTGTCACACTTAGTTCAATTTACCCCGAAATTTATTCCACCTGGAGAATGCCAACTTAAGGATGTTCGCTGGTCATTTATATGTATTTCGGTCAGATTTTCGGACTCCTCTGGTTTTATCCATTGAAAAGCTTAATATTGTTTTGCCCGATGACCCCCCTAATATTTTTTGTACATCTTTTTGAGCATTCTGACAAAATTTTTTCAACTATTGTTATTTGATCACGTTCCTAATTGGACATACATTGCTCATGTTAAACCTATGAAAAATGCAGACGAGTCCAGGTTCTCGCCAATGTTTTGAAACACTCGTATCTCAAAAAGTTACATTGGTAACCTATTATTTTTTTCTGGCTTGAATTACTTCTTTTTCAATTTTAAATCCAAAAATCACATTTAATTGATATCCGAGTTATTTTGAAATTTACAAGCAAACATCCACAATCTAACTCTTCACGGAGTACGATAAAGCTCGGAGCATCTCCGAGATATCTATTTCACGCTATGTGTTATATTTGCTGGTCTGATAATACGATTTCTTCACAATCGACCTCACGAGCACAAAAAAAATCATTTAACAGTAGTGATGGAATTTCGTCGAGCTCTTTGGTGTCTTAGATAAACAATGGATTGCTTCAAATATTTATCATCACAGAATCCTTTCTCACGTTTGACCTTGGTAGCAACTGTCGCTAAGCAGTCTTAAAACTTGTAAGTATGAGCACTGCGTTGTTTATCAGGATTTCTAAGGAGTGGCAATTACTTCTCCGCCGGAAACCCCTAAAAGTGTAATATCAGTCCGTCTGCGTTCCTACATGTATGTACAAAATTCAGCTATTTAAAGAAAATGTAGGAGCAATCTTAAATGTTTAAAGGTTTTCGAGAGCATTCGTGTCTACAATTAGAGGTGTTCGACTGCGCTCGTTGTTTTTAATAGGTCATTGACCGAAATCAGACCGATGCATTCGCCAAGAAATTAGGTTACACAAAGCCTACCATTAAAACAAATAATTTGCAACACCGCCTCAGCAGCAACCGGATTAGACGGAGGCTAAATCAAGGTGATTAGCATTTAGTAAAGGGGTAAAAGGCTGCAGCTTCTCGGATCACTCAAAAAGATTAAGGAATTGCCTGCATAGGTCCCGTTGTTTTCTCCATCAACCAATCCACAACCTATCGAGCCAACCCAGGTACCACCTTTGTCCCGCGGGTGACACAGTATCTCAACCTCAGCCTGTTTCCAAAAGCTGACCATTCTTTTGGCTAAAACAAGTCCACTCATGATAAAGATGGTTTCAGCTGGATGTATGCGGTGGTATTTGAGGGTTGTTTGATTCTACCACAATTACAGCCTTTGAAGTGGTTTAGAAGGATGCATTCACGACGCCAACTTCATCTACCTGTATCCACTCTTTTACATCGATGATAGCCCTTGTCTGAGCGGATGAACGAATCAGTCATGGGCATCCAGATTTGAAAAGATTTCGAGATAAAAAAGCCTACCATCTAGCAATATATATTCTCTCAAGGCATATTAAATAAATTAAAGAAATTAAGTCAATAATTTCTCTTAAATTTTGTAAAAAGATTCTTTGCATTTGCAAAGTACACTATGAGACTACAGCATTACATAGAACAGGATTATATCTACATCTGTGTTGACACCAAATGATCGTGAATATAGTAAGGTAAAATATTTGCATCACCCCAAAGCCCAACCACAGCAGCTCTTAATCTATTATCAGTGTAGTTAAGAAATGCACATGAAATAGTAAAAGGTATAAATAATCTGTGGACAAAATCATTTTAAACTAAAAAAAGATAAAATATCGAATTACTCGGAAAAGTCCCTTACAGCTTGGAACATATCAAGAAATGATGTTGCTTTTTACATGTATATTCATTATTTAGATTAGAAACATGAATCACTTGACTTGACATTTTTCTCAGCAACGCCTGATTTGTCAAATAGCTTTCAATGCAAAAAAACGCGGATATTTGGTCTAACCTGTATTGTGATATCACTTTGACACTTTCTTATTGTCAGACGTCACGACGTCAGACAGTATTAGAATCAGAAAATGCACATACGGTAAGGCGTCCATGTTTGTATTGCATTTTGGTAAAGCGTCCATTTTAACATTGCATGACGGTCAGTCAGTTGTAACGTGTTCATTTGATTAATATAAGGTTACGACAAAATCATTACAAATTAATACATCGTGATTTTTATTATTTTATTGATTTTCCGCGATAATATTTTAAATGACATTACATATACCATTCTTAAAGCGTGCTGTTGGCATATAAATAAACACGAATTACTTTCTACATTAACACTTTAGAAAAGTTATTATTCTGGTTTTGTCTGAATAAAAGACAAAGAAACCAGTTCGTTTGTTAAGTATGTCCTTCTTTTATATCAGGAGAACCGCAATTGTTAAATTATATTCAAACTAGAAAACACGAGGGGACTTTATAAACATAAGTGGATGATATAAATTGTGTAATGGTTTTTATGAAATAAAAACGATACGCTAGGCTATGGAATAGCCTTGGATAGAAAAGACAAGGCTGTGGTGGCTTATGATGTATTTGTATACTGAAATCAATACTTGAAGTAAGCCTTTCTCGGTACTTCTTTGTAATTTCTTCTATTGGTCTGCACATGTGATAAAACAGTCACTGATTCGATCAAACCTCTCATTTTTTTGCCAACAGCAACTCAAAGTAGTTTCGAGCTTTTGTTTTTTGTTTTGTTTTTGCATTCTCCTAGGGTGTTGCTTTTTTATCTTTTATCCCTCAACAGAGACAAACTTTATTAACTAAAATGTATACATGTATTGAAGCAGTGCATTTGTGTAAATGCTTTCAAGCAATTCTGAGCATTTAATACTTCGACTATGGCTTCAGGTTTCACAGACAATCCTTACAACCAATGTAACTGAGGGGTTTTCTAGCGCAGCATGCTATGACCACAACATGTTGACAACAAATAGGTTTAAATATGCACCTAGTTAGTACTTGCTTAATTTAAT
>MJUU01028232.1:0-11382 GCA_002080025.1 Modiolus philippinarum
ATTTTTTGTTTATCACCGGCTTCGTCCTCGCAGTCGATGTCTTCAACGTTCTTTGCGTAAAGAATAATTTTGTCGTAATACAATAAGGGTTTAAATAAAAGGTGCATTAACAAATTCGTTTTTCCAGATCCACTTGGGCCCACGGCAAGTAAGCGGAAGTAATCACTCGGCATATTTTTTGCTCCTTGTATTGTTTTAAAATTATTCGTATTAGACTTTTCTGAAAAATATACGGGAATCGTTGTCATTTTTTATAACCCGAATATTTATTAGATAAAAAATTATGAGTGTATTTCAGGTAGGAGGGTGCATAATCGTTGTGGTAAATAAAAATGTTTGACTTTTATAATAAAAAATCAGTTAAAAAAAAATGCTTGCATATGATTTGACCAATCTAAAAAAAATAAAAACAAAGGTGTATGGTTTTTATGAAATACTTGATATTCAAGGGGAAATCGTATATTTATATTATCCTTTTAACAATATATTTGTTATAGAGAGAGTAACTGGTGATGAGTTATCAGACTTACTAGAGACATATAGGAATCAAAAGTGTAGAACCAGAGATACACGTCAGTGTTATGTATAACTCGTGTCATGCAAGCAACGTAAAAAATGTGAGTAAAACCTACTTTTTTACTTCTGGAGTGCTTAAAGCAGAGTTTCAACCGTTGTAGAAACAAAAATCGTAAACACGTTTTTTGTCACATGCTCCTGGATAGTAGTTACCAATGGCAAAAATCCGTAGGTTTTCAAAAAACGTTTTTTGAAAACCTACGGATTTTTGCCATATCAACTACTTTCTACAGCACAATTAAATTCTTAAATCGAAAAGTGAGGGTCCCCTATAAAATGTTGAAGTTCAAGTTACAAGAAAAGTGTTGCGAACAGGAGAAAGAATGCACAAGCAAAAACAACGACAATGACATTCAGGAACTTTCATTCGAACTTCTTAAAGCAAAGATTTAACATACACTAAAATAGCTCTAAGGTAAATCCACCAAGATAGCAAAATATGAAATGTTTTGCAGGCATAAAAGCGCCAAAACAGCATTAAGACGGTTCGCTCCTCATGATTTTGGACTTTTGTCAGATTATCGGAATCCTCTGGTTTTATCCATGCGAAAGCATTATATATTTTTTTGCCTATGGACCCCCTTATTTCTTTCCATAATTTCATTTCATACATCTTTATGAGCATTTTGTCAAAATTTCATTCATTCAAGCTACATTATAGAATCTGATATTGAAAATTCAAATTTTGAAATTCATTGTCAAAATGAGAATAAGTGACTATATATTAGAAATTGAAAGAGGTAGATATAATAAATTAAAAAGAGAACATCGCTTTTGTAAACAATGGAACAAAAAAATTGATTGAAGATGAGGAACCTTTCCTCTCCTAATTAAAAAATGAATCATTAAGAAATATAACTATAAATACCGAACTTACTGTGAATTTAGTTTCTGCATATGCGCATTTCGACAACTCATGTCTCTTCAGTGCAGATAAAAAAAAATAACAAAATCAAAAATATGAATCTGCCATTTGATTGGAAACAATACAAATATTTTTTTTTAGAAAATATCTAATCATCTTATTGTCTTATGCACCTTCCTGCCCCTTTCATTCAAAAGTCACTACCACTGAGGATAGTGGACTCAACATAGATGCATTATTTTTTATTGTTCTAAATGTATATATGTTTTATTGTTTAATTGTTTGTGTCTTGTATATATGCTGTCAACCCATTAGGATAAAAAGAGACATTAATAAAGTGTAATTAAATTAAGAAATAATTAATGGTACCCATATATTTATATTGTTTTTACCAGGGTTGGCACTTTATGGTGTATATTTTACCCCGAGCGTTAGCGAGGGGTAAAATTTCACCATTAAGTGCTTACCGTGGTAAAAACAATATAAATATATGGGTACCGTTAATTATTTCGATTCTATGATAATGTGTTGGTAAGGTGAGCTGCAAAGGTAGAATATTCCGAATGCCAACAGTGATGAAAATCATCTTTTTAAACCTGTTAACATCGGAAAGATTCTAATAGGACACATACGGTAGTTTAAAATCAAAGGAATCTAGGTCATGAGTTAATATTATTTTTACCACGGGTATGGACACAAAGCTAGAGAAGGACGTCATATTAGAATTCCATTTATTCTTTCACATTCATTCATGGTCAAAATTTTCTAATGCTAATCCTAAGAAAAATTAAGAGGAGTTCAGCTTCCCGACTTATATCTCAAAAATGAGATCATCAACCTATCAATTTTTTTTTCACTTAAATTACTTTTCTATCAATATTTTTCTAACCATTTGAAATCCTATTTATTTTCAAATCTAGTAGCGACCCCCCCCCCCCCTCAAATTACAATAAATTGGAGGAAAAAAATAAACAACCAATCCTATAGTTTTAGGTACTCTACAATTCCCAAGTCCAGTGTTTGGGGTTCATGTCCTTCCCCGCAAACCCTTGAAAGATTTGCGAGTTGGCTTACATTTCTTAGACTGCTTCTGTACAAAAGAAGCAACTAAATAAATGATCCTCGAAATTTGTGAAGGTTTGACATATGTCATTTTTATTTCCTTAACTACTTCTCTCGGTAAAAAGCAACCAGACAAATCAATGAAAACCAAACTATGATTTATTTTATTGGCTCATCCATTTGCGTCTGGTGTAGAGAAGCAGCCCTGGAAATATTAGCCAAATCTAACAAGGGTTTGTGGGGAAGGACACGGACCTCAATCATTTGACTTGGAAAGATGGACACTCTGCTCCAGCCTTGAAGAATTGAAGAAACAATTAAAATTTAAAGGTTTTGTGCAGGCAGCACATTTGCAAGTTTTTCTGCCCCTGCCAGATATATTGCTTTTTCTGGATTTTTTTTTTATTTCTCGCGAATTTAGATAAAAATTGACAAAAGTGGTAAAAATCGACAGGAACCCCTTTTTGTGGAACCTCAAAGGAACCCCCATTTTTGAAGGCTGGATCTGCCAGTGGTTTATGCCAATCCATCCTTATAAATTTTCCAGCTTATATGAAAGTCATACAACCACTCATAATGAGACACCAGTGGCGGATCCAGACTTTCTGCTAAGAGGGGGCCCGACCCATAATTTTTTCAAAAGGGGGGGCCGGAACCCAATTAAAAAAACCCTAGGAATTTAAAATATTTTCCAACCTAAGGGGGGCCCGGGCCACCTCGCCCCCCCCCTAATCCGCCACTGGACATTTCATGGTCATATACCCTTAAATCAGAAGCAGCAACAAAATACCAAGTAATTACTATACAGTTATATCTTAGATGGAATAAAATACAAACAGACAGTTAAATGTTTTAAAACGGAGCTATAAAAAAGCAAGACGAAAGAGAAAGTGCATATATGTCACTTAGAAAACAAACAGACACTTCGTATGTGACCCTAGTAACATAATCCAAATTCACCAACTGGGAATGGCTGTCATTGGGAACACAGGTTTCAGATTTTTACAAATTTGGGCTTATGGTCTTCCAAATGTTTTGATTTTATCTGCACTGATAAGACATAAGTTGTCGAAATGGCCATATTTAGAAATTATGAATTTACAGAAACTCAAGTTATGTGTTTTGTTTATTCAATTGGAGTATTCGATGTTTGCGGCCATGTATATCAAAATCTAAAAAATATCACACCAAATGAAATGGTTGAATGTACCATCTTTTCTGCAAAGCCAACATAAAGGTTCAAAACCAAGTGCTAAAATATTTAGAAGTATGATTTTTAGCTCAAATAGCCAGGGAGGGCTTTTGCTATCTCTTTGCGTCCGACGTTGGCCCGTCGCCAGTCCGTCCAGCTTGAACTTTTCATTCAAAGATATTCTCCTCTGAAACTACTGGGCCAAACTGGAACCAAATTATAGGCTTCAATTAGCCCTTGCATGGTCCCCCGCAAAAAAAGGTGTTTTTCAGGTGGGCGATTTATCCTAGATGGCCACCAACGGGGAAAATAGCTTAACATTGGATGCTTTCTTAAAACACATCCAAAGGTCTTCTCCCATAATACTGCTGGGTAATCATAAGTTGCAACCAAACTTGGTTACAATAGTCTTAAGGTGTCCCACTAGTGAGACAAGCTGATGGTTTTCAGGCTTACATCTTATCCAAGATGGCCGCAAGCGAAGAAATAAAGTCTAGTTGATTATGAAATTTCTCACATCGAGTTAAATAGATTTTGCAAATGTTTGAAAGCGAGGCTTGCCGAGCTTTTAAATATTTGAAAATTTATTTAACGATTTCATAATAAACGTATTTAAGTTGTGGAAACTGTTTCTCTAATGACTGAATGAAAAACACCGAGGATTTTATTCCGAATAAATTTGGCGGGAAATTTCACGAAACTTGTTCTCCTCTCTAGAGAGGAGAACAAATGTTTCACCACCGCTCAGGGAATGTGAAAACTGGATAGAAATTAGAGAACAAAATTTTAACATTAGACTTCATGGGAATACTATCAAGATCTCCTTGAAACTAAAAGGCCAATTGGAAAAAACTTGCCACAATAGTCTTTAGGTGGTTCCCTGTAAAAAAGGTTGTTTTGCCACGTTCATGCTTTATTCAAGATGACCGTCAGCTGGGAACATGGTTTAACATTGGACCTATTCAAAGATCCTCTCCTCGGGAACTGCTTTGAGAGTTGGAACCAAACTTGGTCATAGTGGTCCTCAGGTGCTCCCAAGAAAAAAATGTATTTTCAGGTTAGCACTTTATCCCATATATGGCGGCGCCCGAGGAACATAGTTTAAGATTCGACCCTATGGAAATACTTTAAAAGATTTTCTCCGAAACTAATGGGCCAATTGGAACTCGGTAACTTTGCCGCCAGAGAAGTCTTTAAATAAAAGTTTTCAGGCTCACGCTGAATTCAAGATTGTCAGCAGTGGGGACGAGAGTTGAACATTAGACCCTGGGTGAAAACACATTCAAAGATTTTCTCCTCTGAATCTGCTTGGCCAGTTGGAACCAACTTCGTCATAATAGTCTTTAGATGCCCGCAGAAAGATATTCTTTATGTCATGCAAGACCATAAGCGGGGAACAAAGTTTAACATTGAACTCTATGGCAATACTTTCATAGAAGGGGGGGGGGGGGTTGACACGGTTTTGGGTAATGGGAAAAAGGGGTAAAACAATTAGGGAAGTGGGAAATCCCAAAAATGTGGGAAGTGGGAAATTTAACTACCGTAATGAATAAATAATAATTAAAAATCAAAAGTGGACGCTTTTTTAAAGGTCTTTTTTCACAAGATCAACTTTTTGGTTGTTCCTGTGGGTTCTTATAATTTGGGTTGTTAAATCTCCTAGTATCAAGCTTATCCAGACATTAATTGGTAGATAGAGAGATTTAACTGAAGGAAACGAAATTATTCTCACAGAAAGAACTATGAAGAAATGCATAGAGACTGGCTTGACAAACACAGTAATGATGACAATGGAGGACAATGAATATGAGTCTATTGTCCTCATGATAAATCTTTCCGAATCATCTGTTAGCAGGCAACGGTGGAATACTTCCTTCATATTAAAGAGTCTATTTAGCTTGGTCACATTTCATTTACCATTGACTTGAGCGAGCAATGACATTAAACCTTCATAGTTATTTAAAAGTGTCTCATCGTCATGGTATCCCCTTGTTTATCTTGAATTGATATTTTTTCAGCTCTTGGACAAAGTAACAATGACCTTTGATAAGAATTGTCATGTATCTCCAACTTTCTGTCATGCTTGTTTGTATATTCATCACAATGTTTTTAGCAAAACTCCTCTGATACTACTCAGCAGGACTTAATGACGTAGCAAGCACCATATGTAGTTTTGTATATCACGTTTTATCATATTCCTGACACATATTTGACCAAACACGGCAGGAAAGATGTATGGAAACTCCCCAAACAAAAAGTACTTATGTACATCATTCTGATCCGTTTAAAATATGGCGGCTAGTGCATAGCATAGTTTAACATTGGACCTGGTTGGAAAACATTATAAGCTCACCTGGCTATAGCCATGGTGAGTTTTTGCCATTACTTTTCGTCTGTCGTCCGACCAAACTTTTCATTCAAAGATCTTCGTCTCTGAAACTTTTGGCCAATGAAACAAAACTTAGCCACAATAGTCTTTAGATGGTCCCCTTCAAAATAATGTTTTTTAGGTCATTGCTATATCCAAGATTGCCTCCAGCGGGGAACATAATTTTAACACTGTATCCTATGCGAAAACCCATTTAAAGATCTTGTCCCCTGAATTGCTAAGCCAATTGGAATCAAACTTGGCAATAAAAGTCTTTTGGTGGTCCCCTGCAAAAAAGGTGTTTTTAACGTCCGCGTCATATCCAGACTGGCTGCCATCGTGGAACATACAAGTAGTTTTAACATTGGACCATATGGGTATACACATTCCATGATCTCCTCCTCTAAAATTGGAACCAAACTTGGCCACAATAGTCTTTAGGTGGTCCAATGCAAAAAAAGGTTTCTTTACATGTATGTCCGCGCTAAATCCATGATAGATGCCAGTCTATATGAAAAGGAAAGGAAATGGGGTAAATGTCAAGGAGACAACATCCCATATCCAGGTTAAAACGACTAAAAACAAAGCATCTAGGGGTGAAAATACATTCAAAGGTCTTCCCTGCAACTGCTTAGCCAATCGGAACCAAACTAGGCCACAATAGACCTTTGACGATCCCCAGCAGAAAAGGGAACCAAAGTTGGACCCAAATGAAACACGTTAAAGGGTCTTTTCCTCTGAGACCACCCTAGGCAAAGTCAATCTGATTAAAATCATATTCTCATCTTGCTCCCATTTACTGATATGTGATCAGTAAGGGGACGACCATTTGATTCTGAGGGGGGGGGCTTGGCAGTTTCGGTCGAGCCAGATTATTTATTTTCAAAATTTTGCGGGCCAGAATATTTATTTTTCGCCGCGAAAATTTTTATTTTAAATAACATAATCGTATCGTACCAATACATCTAAATATTTTACGAAAGGATATGGAGTAAATGAACATGAGACCATAACACATATGTTAACTCCAACTGCAATAATTTTAATGAGCTGTATGGCCATTTCGGAAATTAATTCCTCGTCAGCAGCACTAGAACCCAAACAAAGAAAATCCATATTCAAAAAATGTTTAGAATGTAAATAAACCAAACGAAATCCGAATAATCAGTAAAATCAAATACAGCAAAAGACAAAACTGCGATGGAGGGAGTTAATCCTTCGGTTTTAGAATTTACATAATTTTAGATAATAGTAATTGAACAAAGTGTACACATGAGATATTATCTCATGTACAAGTACACCATATCTAAGAAAAATAAAGAGCATACATCTCTACCACGGGGAATTGTTTTACGAACTCCACACTGCAATAAAAGACAAACTCCTGTATTAAAGTCAGATTATTTATTTTCTTAGATGTGCAGGCCAGATTATTTATTTCCAACTTTTTCAGGGACAGAATATTTATTTACAAAATCTGCCAGCCCCAAGAATCAAATGGTCGTCCCCTAAACGGGAGCAAAATGAGAATATGACTTTAATCAGATTGAGGCAAAGTGTAACCAGTTTAATTTAGATCATTTAACAAAGACTGTACCTGTATTAGCAAGGGCCCAGGTGAGCGATACAAGCTCTTGAAAGCCTCTTGTTTTCATTGTATAATATCAAATTTGACCAAACTCTGCTGGAATAATATATGGAAGGTCCTTACGAAGTATGCTTTTTTTTATTTATCACATTGGCTATAGGGGGAAGGTTTGGGCCCAATAAAACTAGTTTAACCCCGCCGCAGCAGGTTTGCGCCTGTCCTAAGTCAGGAAATTTATTAAGCCTTTGTGTGTCTTGTCTGTTTTCTAGTTAGTTCACTTTATGTCTTTGGGAGTCTAGGATGATGTTTATTTCGCTGAACTTGATTACTCTTTATTTAGGGGCGAACTCCGACCTGCCGTTGGGTGTGGGGTTTCCTCGCCGTTCATTGAAGATCTTATGGTGGCTTTGAGTTGTTATTACTCCCCTTTGGGTCGTTGTCTCTTTGACACATTCCCCGTTTCCCTTCTTTTTCCTATTATTTATTTTGAATACGACAAAAATACATGGCCGCCAGCGTTTATGCATAGCTTAACACTAGACCCTTAAGGAATTATCTCCTCTGAAACCACAAAAGCAAATTCAACCAAACTTTACAGTAATAATGTAATTCTCTGTGCTCCACTTAAAACAAAATGGCTGCGAGCGAGGAACATAGTTTAACCTTACACCGCTGAGACAAATATTTATTTTATCAGCTGCTATGAAACTTTTTAATGTTAAAAAATGGATAACAGGAAACACCTACAATTGCTGAAAATTATAATTACATGCAACAATTTGCAAGGGAACTACACAAGAAAAACACGTATAAGACAAAAGACAAACGTAGACAACGATAGGAACTCGGGACAGTCGGACTTGGTACCGGCACTAGCAAAAGCCAGCGGTAGGGTTAAACCGGTTTATGGGTACCCAAACCTCCCCTTTATCTGTCCCGTTTCCCTATAGTATAAAAACATACGAATAAAACCAAATACAGGTAGACTATTAACTCCATGACCACAATCTTGAAAGGAAAGAAAAAGAAATTACGTAATTTTGAAAGATGGATCAAGGGGGGCTCGCCGCTAAACTGCTGGCGAGTTCAAGGAGCCTAGACTGCTGGTAGAACACTGTCGCACTACGGAAGAAAAATCAAACTCAAAACTTCCCGAAGGGTTTGGTCAAGAATCATCATAAATTTCAGTAGACATCGGCAGTATCAGTGAGAGGCCAGTATATGTGCAAAATTTTCAGGTCACTAGGTCTCAAAGCTAATTTAACGGATGCAAGCAGAATATCTTGCCGATATCTCCTATTACGTAAAGAATGTAAGTTACGTCCCAGCTTTTCTTGATTTTTAATCAATTTCTGGCATTTTTAACAACATTTCCGTAAAATTGAGGACTAGAAATGCCCATAGACATAAGCTGTTTACGAGTAACGCCATATTTAGATAGAACATGTTCATATCTATTACAAAACTTCTTAAATGTATTCAACAACTCATGAAATCTGTAACCTTGTTGTAAAAGTTTGGCTGTGATAGTATGGTTATGTTCATTGAAACCATCAAGAGTAGAACAAACTCGTGCGAATCGTACCAGTTGAGAAATATACACCCCGTAGGATGGAGCAAGAGGAAAGTCGCCGTCAAGAAAAGGGAAATTAGTAATAGTGAAATCAAAATCATCCCTTTTATCATATATTTTGGTTTTGATTTTACCAGAGTCAATACTGATAGTCAGATCCAGAAAAGGGCAACATTTGGAATCATTGTTAGCTTTATTTAATTTCAGTTGTTGTGGATAAATAATGTCTACATAATCTAAAAACTTGGGATTATCAATAGTAAGGATATCGTCAATATACCTGCTGTTATCATTGAAAATGGAAATAAGTTTATCACTGTTATGTATGGTTTCGTTTTGAAGTTTTTTCATGAAATCTCGTTCGTAACAGAAAAGAAAAAGATCTGCAATGAGAGGTGCACAATTTGTACCCATGAGAATACCTATGACCTGTTGATAAATAGTGTTGCCAAAACGAACAAAAATATTGTCCAGCAAAAGATTGAGTGCATTGATCATATCATCACATGTCCAGGAACAATGATTAATATAGGTTATATTAGAATAGAATCCTTGCTTTTTGTTAGAGCAAATGAACTGCAGACCAGAAAATTTAAAATAGGAAAAATGAAAGGATATGGAGTGAATGTACATGTGACAAAAACGCACACGATACATAGAAAACTCCAGTTTATCAAGGACAGGGCATTTATTCCTGTCTACATCTTGATGTCGCCTGAAGGTCTTCAACTAGAGGTGAACAATATTCACCCCCTCAAGCGAGATCAAGAAGGCCATTTAATAAGTTGTCCCAACTTGGCTTTGATCGAATTATGTGGAAGGGTAGTATAAAGTGTAGAAAAATCATAACTGTCGATAGATGAGACTGGTCTTTCAATAGATTGTAGTTTATCTAAAACTTCAATGGAATTTTTTACACTCCAAAAGTAATTTACACCAGAGTTTTGATAAGTTTTTTCACAGTATTTAATAACCAACTCCTTTATACAAGTAAGTGAACTAGTTAAATGGATGGATAAAGTTGGTAGTAGAACATTTACCAGATGCTGAAATAAAACGATGTTTAAAGGGATTTTTGTGAAGCTTCGGAACCCAGTACATGGTAGGTAAGATGTTATCTTTAGGTGAAACTGTAAGCATTTCTGTATCCTTATAATGTTGTTTGGTTAACGTTTTTTCGTCCCAATTGGTACGTTTGAGAGTACATTTGACTAATACGTACTGGAATGATGTATGGGTGGTTTCTTTACAATGATTGCTCATATGAGTCGACAAGGCTGACAGCATGGAATATTAATTTAATATTTTAGCATATGAGAAAATCATATTTTGATTACCTCCTCTGAAACTTACTGAAGCAAATTCAACCATAATTTACAAGAATAATGCATGGCAGCCCCTTGATAGAAATATCTCATAGTGGTCCAGAAGATTGTCATGTCGACCATAAAACTTGTGCATTGATGCCTTCGAGTTATTGGTAACATATCCTTGTTTAAATAACCTATTTATGAACGACAAGGCTCTATCACGGAAGTGACTGTATGGACCACATGCCCTTGAGTAGAGAATAAGTTTGGAGAAATAAGCTCCATATGCTGGTGCTGTTTGGATGTTGCTACAAAGAAAGGGGAAGTTGACTTTTGGAAAAGTGAAGTAATTGCGTTTGTGATACATAGAAAAAAGAAGGGAACGGGGAATGTGTCAAAGAGACAACGACCCAAAGGGGAGTAACAACAACTCAAAGCCACCATAAGATCTTCAATGAACGGTGAGAAAACCTCACACCCAACGGCAGGTCGGAGTCGGCCCCTGAATAAAGAGTAATCAAGTTCAGCGAAATAAACATCATCCTAGACTCCCAAAGACATAAAGTAAACTTATGGTGGCTTTGAGTTGTTATTACTCCCCTTTGGGTCGTTGTCTCTTTGACACATTCCCCGTTTCCCTTCTTTTTTCTATTAACTAAAGACACACAAAGGCTTAATAAATTTCCTGACTTGGGACAGGCGCAAACCTGCTGCGGCGGGGTTAAACTAGTTTTATTGGGCCCAAACCTTCCCCCTAGCCAATGTGATAAAAAATCAAAGCTCCGATGGAGCTGAAACTCGAAAGCCCTGAAAATCTACACAGGCGCGGATCCAGGAAATTTGAAAAA
>MJUU01028232.1:11390-22824 GCA_002080025.1 Modiolus philippinarum
GGGGGGGGGGGGTCCGATTGAGAAGTGTTAGGAAATATCGCGAAAATTTTCCGGATATTCCTTAGTAAAACATTAGGATATTCATTGAACAAAACATGATTGTCCGAAAAAAAGGGGGGGCTCCAACCCCCGGACCCCCCCCCCTTTTGAATCTGCCAATGCTACACGTAGCAAAATTTCGTAATCATCAAAAGAACTGCTGCATACGTCTGCATGTATTAAGTTATTCCGTAATACATGAAAATAATAGGTTTGTGTGATTTCGTATGTATGTCGATTGTGCAATACACAGGTAAACAAATTTATTTTGAATAAAATTATTTATGTTTTCGAAGAGTGTACAAAGGGAGGTAAATCAATCATACAGACCGATGCTTTATGCAACTGCGCGGCAGGCTGATTGATCCGAGACGCAATATAAAAAAAGATTAAGTTGATAAACATGCATATTGTTTTCAATTTAATATCACAACACCGTATTCAACTCAAGAAAATGAAAAAATATAACTTAAATACACAATGTATAAGATTTTGATAGAAATTGCGAACTATATTTTATCGGAAGCATGAAGATCATCTTTCAGAGCTGTTAATAGGCTTGAAGCTCCACGTGATTTTTTCTTGTCATATTAAGAACTCTCCGCCTTCGGCTTACGAGTTAAAAATTATAAAAAAAAATCAAAAAAATAAAATAAAATAAAAATAAAATAGTAACAGTAAAATTTAATTAGCAACAGGACCGTGAGTAAATTGTGAAAAATTGAATTTTAATACAAGAATACAAGAACTTTATTTGTCATATATACAAAGTCATGTATGTGACAATATAAAAACAATAAAATAATAAACAATGAGCAAATGATATTATGATTCCCCTGCCCTCAGTTCTAATGACTTTTTCAGAAAGGAACCTAAATTATTCACAAGCTCTATGGTGGATGGGTTGAGGATATAAACTAATTTTTCATTTTCACTTAATTCACAAAAATTGATATCATTATTTAAGAAGCTGATAAAATCTATTCTTAGAGTTCTATTAATGGAACAATTTAATATAAAATGTGTTTCATCATCTATTACGTTACAATTTTTACATAATCTTTCTTCTCTAGGAATCTTTAAATGTCTGCCTTTTTCAATTAAAAGATTGTGATCACTTACTCTAAATTTTGTAATAATTTTTCGATATTCAAATCTTGCACAGGACAAGTAGTAATCTTTGGCTATGGACTGTTTTATATATTTATATAATTTTAGTTTATTTTTATCTTCAAGTTTATGAATTTTATTTAAATAAAAATTTTCATAATAAGATTTTAATTTATTTTTAATCTTTGTTTTTTCATTTTTATTTGTGTATTTTTTACTAATATTTTTTTCACTTGAATTTTCAACAACTAAATCTGTTTCTGTCATTATATCTTTAACATACGAATACCATGTATATATTCCAGAACTGTCTAAATTTTGAGATAATTCAAAAGATTCTTTTAAAATAGGATTTATATTATTAGAAAAAAGTCTTTTTAAATACAATAAAGAGTGACATTTTATATCAGCCTCTATTGGAAGTCTTCCTAGTTCAGTTCTACAAGCTAAATTGGATGCTTTTTTATTAATACCTAATATATATTTGCAAAATTGCAGATGTAATTTTTCAATTGGCGATTTATCTATAAAATCCAATGAATCAACTCCACGATCCGAGTTTTCAGCTCTTTTTTTGCTCTATAATAAGGTAGATATGTATCTAAATATGTTATTTCAGAATTATATATCATAATTGGTTTGATCAAGGAGTCAAACAGATTGCATGCTACATTTATAGGAACATTATTCAAAGAATTCATATAAGATTTCAGTGAAAATAAAACTTTTCTTGCCTTATTGACAAGGTTTGTTGTACTTGAAGTAAGATTACCATTACTTTTTAGTAATATACCAAGAAAACTTTGTTCTGACGTATTCATAATATCAATGTTTTTATATTTGACAAAAGGAGGTTCAGTCTTTGTATTCATATTTTTTATAACCATAGTTTTTGTTTTATTAACATTCAGAGAGTTGCCAGTGTTCACAATATTTTTCTAACTTATCTACACTATGTTGAAGTCCTTCTTTAGTTTCTGATAATATTAAAATATCATCGGCAAAAAGAAGACACCCTAAATTTGAAGTCATTAGTTTAACTGGATCTGAATTTTTTGTCTCAAAGATCTCTGTTATATCATTAATAAATATATTAAATAATGTAGAGCTCATTGCGTCCCCTTGCTTGACTCCTCTATCAATATTGAAGTAATCTGAGTATTCGTTTTCATATTTAATGGCAGATTTTGTATGGTGATATTGTTCTCTTATAACATTAAAAAGTTTTTCACCTATCCCAGTCTTGGCTAATTTATATAATAAAGCTGAACGCCATACTGAATCGAACGCTTTTCTTAAGTCTATAAAACAGGCGTATTTTTTTTTCTTCTCTTTATGAATATACTTATTAATCAAGGATTTTAGAATAAAAATACTATCTGACGTTCTATGATTTTGACGAAAACCAAACTGGTTATTTGATACATTATTTTCCATTAGCTTTATCAATCTATTATTCAGAATTTTATTAAAAACTTTTGCTAAACAATTTATTAAAGATAATCCTCTATAATTATTTGGAATATTTTTATCTCCTGATTTGTGAAGAGCTATTATAAAGGACTTTTTCCAGTTTTCTGGATACTTCCCAGTTTTTAGTATTAAGTTAAAAATTTTTAAATATGATTTTCCCATTATAGGGTAGGAGAATTTTACAATTTCATGTAAAATTCTATCAGGTCCAGCAGATTTACCACTTTTTAGATCATTTATAACTTTTTTCATTTCAGAAAAATTTATAGGTTTATCAGAAATGGGATTATAACTCAATTCATTTTTAAACTGAAAGAACTAAACATACGGACATACACATGAAATCACAAAAGACTACTAGCAATTAACAGCCTAGTTTCAGTAAGTATACCCAGATGATGGGAATAAGGCCGAAGTGGAAGTGTGGTATCTTTAGTTTTGAGCTCTTTTGGTTAGATTAGTTCAGGGAAATCACCAATAATTGGGCTTATTTTTTACCTTTAGTTTGAAAAACTCTTTTTTCAGTGGAGAAACTTACCAGCTGAAAGAGATGCACAGTTTATGTCCACTGGAATTTCTTTAGTCTGTTATAAACAAGTCCTCCAAACTTACAAGTATATTGTGGATTACAAACTCTATCATTTAATCACTTCTTCCTCTGTATATTTTTTTTCTCAAATTCGTTGTCGTATTTCACAAAGTATGTTTGTTCTCTACCTATAATAATGTACTTATATCTCTGTTCACTGTTCTTATGTGCATCTAGTAAGAATTAAATCTTTCAGTCGAGATTTCAGTTGTTCATGAGAAATGGTAGTATATAAGTACAGAGAAGTCAATTTAAGTTAAAAGCTGTTACAGTGTGAAAATGATCTAGAGTTCAAGATGTCAAGTACATCTTTAGTTTTTCAACATTCATATTTCGTTTGTACCGCTTCTTGAAAAGCCAGTATCAAAATATATTTGAAGGCCCTCTTTTACAGCAGTCAAGATGGAGGTTAACAACTTAGAAATAGGTTTTGTACGTAAAACATTTTGCAGATCTAGTGGTGTACCACTGTTTGTATAGGCATTAGTTTAAATTGTGTATCCAGTACAAAGAGTGGAGATTATTGTCTTCATCTTTGGCCGAAATCCCAAAGGAAAGCAAGATAAATTTATGACTGTATTATCTCCTCCTTAGACAGCGTAGTAGCTGTGTATGATGGATTGCCCTATTAAAGAATTATTTCTACAGATAAAATGATGTTACTATGGGCCTTATCTGCAGGAACAACGGGATAATCGTCATGAATGGAGAACAAATATCTGGCAACATCAGCATTTTTGAAAATTGATGTTGATTTATATCTCATTGACCCTTGTAGCTGATTGATTCGTTTTGGGATTATAGACCTCACAACCTTAATCAACTTCAAAAGAGAATCAAGGTCTTCATCTTATTCACGCTCAATATATTTTCTGGCATAGTCCTCCGCAGCATCCATAAGATGTTTAAAATTTTGTTCCAATGATGTACGGAATTTAGGTCCTTTTGTAAGGATATTTCCTATGATGGAAGAACTTTTAACTTTATGAAACATGTGGGCAAAAAAATGTTGATGTTATTGGTGTTTCAAAATGTGGGAAATGGGAATAGTAAAAAATGTGGGATTTGGGGAAAAGGGGCCAAAAAATGTGGACTTGGGGAAAAAGGGTCGAGAAAATCTGGGAATTGGGAGGGCAGACCCCGTGTCACCCCCCCCCCCCCCCCCCCTCCTCATAGATGTTCTCTGAAACTACTGGACCAATTGGAACCAAGCTTGGTCACATAAGTCTTTAAATGGTCTCGGCCTACAACGTTGTTTTTCATACAAATGTATTCGCGCTTTGTATAAGTTTGCTGACAGAACAAAGCTTAAGGTTGCTTGGAATTTTTGTCAGATTTTCGGACTTCTCTAGTGTTTTCCTTGTGCATTTTGTTTGTTAATTGTGGCTTGTGATTGTAGTTTTCGGCCATTGTATATGTAGGTGTTTATCCCCATGTTTGTAATTCTCTGGTTTTATCCATGCACAAGCATTGTAATTTTTTGCCCACGAACCCCATATTTTGTTTGATAACTTTATTTCAAACATCTTCAGTAGCATTCTCACAAAATTCTATTAAATCTCATTTATTTTATCACATTCATTAATTGATAAACATATGTTGTGTTAAGCCTATGAAAAATTCGGAGGAGTTCAGTTTCCATCCAAATTTTATTTACATACTAGTATATCTCTTAAACGATATTAGCAACCTATAAATCATTTTTGCGTAAATTACTTCCTTTTTTTTAGTTTTCTAACAAAAAATAACATTTATTTGAAATCCCATTTATTTTCAAATTGACAAGCGAACATCTTAAATAGTGGACCATATGGACACACATTAAAGGTCATCTCCTTTGAAACTGATGCTGGGTCAGTCGGAACCAACTTGGCCTCAGTTGTCTTTAGAGGGTTCTGATCCCTACAAAAAGGTGTTTTCTGGGTTTACACTTTATGCAAGATGTCTGCAAGCGGGGAACTGGGCCATTTGGAATAATTCAAAGATTTTCTCCTTTGAAACTAAAAAGCTAATTAGAACCAATTTTGTCCTCAATGCCTTTAAGGTGGTTTCCTGCAAAAAGGTCATGATTTTTCGGGCAAGGTGGCCGCCGGGGGGGGGGGGGCAAAGTAAAAATTGGACAATATGGAAATACTTTCAAAGATTTCTCCTCTTTAATGGGTTTAAACAAATATGACATGAATGTCTGTTATGTCCCTTTACCTGCTTTACCTGGTGTCGAGATCAAACACCCAAGTTTATCCAAGTTGGTGTTCAGCGGGGGAAAATAGATATTAGACCCTTTAACATAAAGGCTTCCATAGTTTGAAAAAAAATGAGATATGACTATCTGCATCGACCATGGTCCAGGTGAGCGATACAGGCTCTTGAAAGCCTCTATCCGACAATAAAAAAAATAAAAAACTAATGTCACCTTTGAGAGTTTCCCTTGCAATTAACACACCTGGCTGTTCTGTTTATTTCCCATGCCTTCTCTTCATAGTAATTAGCATCAATTAAACTTTGCCCGATAGTCTATGCATAGTAGCTGACATCAGTCAGTGGGTAAGACTGAAATAAGAGTTAATTGATATGGTTATTGATTAATCATTAGCGAATTCGCTTACCTGTCAGGGGGAGAAAACAATGATCAGAACAGCTGATCATTGTCACCTGAATGATTGAATCAAGGTGTTTTACGACTTTGAAACTTTTTGGATATTTATCTTGGAAATTGACATGAAATAAATCAACAATGCATTTACGGAGTAAATGGTAAGGCTAAAATGCAGTTTTTTTTTTCACAACATATTCAATCAGTCATCTATCGTCAAATCAGATTGACAACTTTTTTTGGGATTAGATTACCGGTGCGGGTGGTGAACGCTTCCTGTCATAAAATTGTATATTGCGTTGTAATGCATAAATGTTATTCTCTGAAATGCATATATGCCAGTCAATTTTTCCTTTGAACTTTTTATCTAAAAGAGGCTTGATTATCTTCTCTTATATTTTGGGAAGATTATCCCCCTTACAATTTATTGGAAGATCATCTCCCCTTTATACCTGATGTAGCAGACATGCATTTGGACCATAGTGTAACTCCAGACATTGTTTGTTTTGGCCCTTTTATTAGTAGCTGCTTTCCCCAGCCATGGACATTTTATTTTGTGGGGATATCACAGGTGAAATTTTGCGTTGGTGTCACAGAAGGGAGCAGCCCCTTAATGTGCTTTAGAATGATGAAAAAATAATTGATGGCACTAAGCATTCAAATGATGCTGAAGATTCCATCAAACAAAGCAAATTTCAAACAAATGGGAAGTTGAGAAATGTCAGAATTTGGTGAAGAAAGTCATCCACTTTAAAATAGATTGTACTATGAGAGTATCCAATGCATGACAGTAGATGAACTTTGCTCTAAATACCATAATACTTAATCCTTTATTAACATTTTGAACTTCCGCCTGATTTTTTTTTACTGTTCCAAACTGAAAACCAATATTTACATCTGATATCATGCGGTCCATAGGTAGAGTTGTGTTGGTTTCCTGGAGTGTAAAAAAATATTGGGGTGTCCCAAATTGGCAAATTGGCAATATGAGACAAAATGGTAATTTCAATTGCTTTATATAAATTTGACCATTTTCTTTCACTTGTCATCTCCAGGGATGAAAAAAATGCACCATTCAACCTGTTCTTATGCCAATAAGCATGTTGCTGATGTTTTTAAATACCAAAACACTGAACATGAGCCTTACATAAGGTATGATATAGGCACTTGCCTCCTCCAGGGATTAAACACAGGTCTTTACAAAAATGTAGCTAAGCTACTAGTACGCAGGACCTTAGCTAAGCTAATAGTAACTTATTAGCCATACTTGCAATAATGTTAACTATTAAACAATTTAAATATTCACCTACATTTTTGTATCAAACAATTTAAAATATTCACCTATATACAATGTACATACATGTAGCATCTTTTAATTTTGATTTAAAAAATATACATATTAAGATTCCCTTGCCAAGAGGAGGGGGAGGGGTGTTGATGATAAGAAAAATGATCAGAGCTAAGATCTATTTTGTCACTGAATATGTAGGGTATTTTAGCAACTAAGATGAGCTTCTATTTACAGAAAGTCTGGCTCAGGTTAGGCTTTTGAGGACGACACATTGATACCTGACCCTGGTTCTTGTAATTTTAGACTCGGTTGTTTGCTTGTTGGTCAACCAGTGAAATTTGCTTACGATGTACATGTCCTAGAATTATCTCTGACTATTCTCATGGAGCCAACATTACATTGTTGGACTTGGTACCGGCACTACCAAAAGCCAGCGGTATGGTTAAACCGGTTTATGGGTACATGTACCCAAACCTCCCCTTTATTCTGTGATGACTTTGTACATATATAGGATGTTTTTGCTTATAAAGAAAAATGCTAGTACAATGTACATGCATCTGACTAAATTACATGTAGGTCTGCATGTACTTTGTACTGAAAAATTTGTTTACAAATAATTGAAAACAATGTTATATCAGATACAGATAAATTACATAATATTTATCTGAAAACACCCAAGATAAAAAAAACAAACTCTGGCTATTGTACTGTTTTGGATTTTATATCATTCAAACTTTAAAGGTAATTGATTGTTTTTGAGATGAAAATTTTTAGAAAGGTCTGTGAGGCATTTTTTGATTTAATCACTTTTAGTGGGAAGATAGGTTCACAATAATGAAGTTGCAGTTTCATTTACAAATTCAGAAACTTTAGAGCTCACCATTAGTGAATTGGGCAAAGAACTTTGATTTCTATTTCAGTTTTCCATATAAAGTAGGGCCTACAATAAAATAATTCCTAGTTTAATTTCTCAACCATTTTTTATAGGATGGACGGGCAAATTTTACTTAATATTTTCTATCAAAATTTTTGAAAAATGATGGCATTTTTAAATAAATTTACCCAAAATTGATATATTTTTATGCTTTAAAAAATATTTTGAGTTGGGTGAAAAAAAATCAGCGGGGTGGGGATGAGAATCTAGGATATTTTTTATTATGGTCTAAAATGTATCTAGACAAATAACCATAGGTTGACTTGATTTAGGCAAACTTTTTGACCTAATATAAAGGAATTACTGGTGGACCATTTTGGGGAGATGTGGATTTGATACAATGTAAAGAAAACACATGATTCTAATTTTAAGAAAGAGAAATTAGAATTAAACCCTCTTGTCCCTTTTCCATTGGCTTTTTTTAGAGAGTCAAAAACCTATTCAATAAACATAAACTTCATGCTGAAGTACATGTATTACACCTACATGTAGTAGAGTTTTTGGAATTAAAGGAATGTCTTTGTACATGTATGTAGGTGTTTGAAGAATTTTAAATGATTTGGTTTTCAAATATAGTATACAAGGTCAAGGTCATATGTTTTATTTTATTTTAAATTGATTTTTTAAAAGAATGGTCTCGAGGTATTTATTTTAAATTTAAAATCTTTCTTTAGCTGATAACTTTTATTGATTTAGGAATATTTCAGGGAGATAATCAATTCGATCAATTTAGGTGGTGTTTTTATTGCCGAACCAGAAACATTAAATCAGACATTTTATTTCCTTTTATGAAAATTTTATAGTTACTCGTCCAGAAATCCTAGAAGAGTAATTTTATATTACAGCTACGGTGAAGCCTGTCTGAAACCAAACTCCTGTTGGACTAAAAAGTTTACACACTCGTTTTATATGATCACCAATTTTTTGGATAGGATTTCGTGGATTTCATTTCTAAAGTAATATGTATTTGATAGGGATAAATTTTCATGGATTCAAATTTCAAGAATATTGTTATTTCATTTTTACTTGGGTAAAAATGTTATTTCATTTTTACTTGGGTTAAAATGTAATTTAATTTTTACTTGCGTGACAATATTGGAAACCATACTTAACAAGGTTAATGGTAATTTTCAACAAGTAGTTTCTTTTGTATTTACTGTTATTATTATATTTAGATAACTGTTTTAAAAATTTTGAATTCCAGAGAGTAAATTGTGTTGAAAGAATTAGAAATAAACACAATGAACATTTAGATTTACGCTCAAGGAAACATGACTGACTGACCACATTAGTTTGGTTAAACCTTCAAATGTCGACTTAATATAAGATAATCAACATGCCAAGGGCAAGGGTATGTTTGCAATCATGCTTTTTGGATGGAGTAAAATAGTTTAGGTTTCATAAATTTTTATTCCAATCTTTTTTATCTAAAAACTCTCAAAGAACAGTTATTTTTTGGAGATCTACCTAGCAACCATACTTTTTTGAGTATTGAGATTTGAGATTTGACTGCACATACTTCATAGCGATCAGCAAAACTAGGATGTAAACCTCTGTGTAAAACTGATCTTATTGTTAAGTCAATATACAATAATCAGAAATTTATGACACGGATAGTATACTGAACAGCAATTGCAAGAATGGTGTGTGTTTCGTTTCCTGTCCAGTATACTTATCCGCGTCATTCTTATCATTATATATATGTATTGGTTTAAAAATATGATAAGTTTTACACAGAGAATTACATCCAAGTTTAGCTGATCACTATGAAGGCTGTGGTGTGACAAGGTTGAAAATTGTTGGACCAGAATGATCAATTAACTAAATGGGGGGGGGGGGATTGCCCCTGTGTGTTCTGTATCTACAAATAAATTTTTTTGTAAAAACCCCAAAATTGTCACAAATTGCATGTGTCTCATTTTACTTGTAACTACAAATTTTCTTGATATTTAACAAAAGGGACATAATGATATAATGATAGCACTGATAATCAGAGACCCACCCCAAGTCCACCGAAACCAAATCTACCCTGCAGATGAGTTAAAATAAAATATTTGTTGTCCTTTTGACTACACATGCAGTGCCTAAGTTTCATCTAAATTAAACAATGTATTATCATTCATTCAATATTTGTACAAGGAGATATAAAGTATGTATATTTTGTTTGTTTGATCTTGTAAGTAGATTACGACACAATACACAATATCTCTTTGATCTGGTCAGCTAATACACATTTATTGTTTAGATCTTGTTAATTTGATTAAGGGCTTTTACACTTGATACACAATAGTTCTGATGTAAATACCTTAAACCTTATTACCTTATAAATATACATATAGGTATATGCATATACTGTAAAAGGGTTCCAGTTTTCGTGGATTTTGTGGTTAACTAAAACCACTAAATTAAGATCTCAAGGAAATGAATATTTTCCCTAGAGTTTTAATGCACAGAACTTGAAACAATGAATTTAACTCTCCATGAAAAAGTGATATTTATGAAAACCCAGAAAATTTAAGTACCTCAATTCAAAAATGCAAATCTCTGTATTGGGTCTTGAATATTTATTTTTATTTTACATGATGGAATTTATCTGAACCATAGAGACCTAAGTTTTTTAAATGGCAATTTGCAGAACGGAAAATAAATTACTGCAACTTTATTTTGTCACAGAAAATAATCATGAGGAGGCAGTCAAGTTTCTAAATGAAGATTTAGTCTAATTGCTAAACTTTGAAACATTTAGAAATTGCTTAAATGAGTTGTGTAAAACTGAATATTGCAAAAAGATTTTCCATGAAATTTAAAAAAGCTTTCAAATTCTTTACTTCAACAGGAACAATGATTGAAACTAGAGATTTTAATTATGTTCAGACGAGATAATTCATCAATTCTTATTTAAATCATATTGCAAACGATATGAAATACATGAAATAGATGGTTCTAAGAAACAATTGACTGCACACAATTTTTACACTCGTTATACATGTAAGCAGGAATTAAATGCACCTACATTATGTACAAGTATACTCATACATTGTACATCTTTTTGTTTTTTGGTTTGATATACATGCATTTATTGGTAATTTGTATGAATTCCCTTTGATCTACAGAGGCTGTTATTCTTAGTATCACCGAACTGGACACTATCACGAAAATATCGGGTCACTGTGCTGGTTGCTATGCTGACGTCATATTTTGGCACTAGTTTTGTGTTCATACACGTAATACGTTGAATGAAGATTATTGCAATAAACAATAGATAAATTGTGCTAAAATAGAAATTTGAGCTTATTTCTATTTATTCTCTTATGATGTACGATTATTATCCATTCCTTGCACGGATAGTTATTTGTGGTACACAACAAGACTTTGAAGCTGGAGTTAGATATGAACTTGTTGAAT
>MJUU01028232.1:27455-47024 GCA_002080025.1 Modiolus philippinarum
CATGGCCCACATCAACCATATTGGTATGTATGATGCATTTTCGGATGACAACAACAATGCATGCTTCGGATGCTGTCTCTGACCTACATTTTACGCATGAGCGACTTGGTTAGGTAGAATGGTTAAAGTCCATTCCTGCTTACTTACATGTCCAACATCAACCATATTGGTGTGTATAATGCATTCTTGGATGACAACAACAGTGCATGCTTCGGATGCCTACTGTGATCTTTATTTTACGCTTGAGCGACTTGGTTAGGTAGAGTGGTTTAAATCCATTCCTGCTTACTGTCATGTCCCACATCAACCATATTGGTATGTATGATGCATTTTCGGATGACAACAACAAATGCATGCTTCAGATGCTGACTTTGACCTATATTACATGCATGAGCAACTTGGTTAGATAGAATGGTTTAAGTCCATTTCTGCATATTGACATGTCCCACATCAACCATATTGGTATGTATGATACATTTTGTGATGACAGCTGCATTGAATTCTTTGGAACAGTCTGTGACCTACATTTTATGCATGAATGAACCCGCAAAAAAAGAATGATTACAGTCTATTCGTGTTTACTGTCATGTTTAACATGTGACAATGCTGGGCAATGAGGTGAGCTTAGCAGGCTGTGGCTGCTTTCTGTTTTAAATTCTTATAATAAAGACCTTAAGAAATATATTGAAATTTTGAATTAGGGGTAGGCCAAAATATGGACCAAGTTTCTACCCCCAAGTTTTGCAATAGATAAATAGTGAAATTCCTTGATGACAGACATCCTGGTTGATTTCAGTAAGAAATTCATACATGTACATTGTACAAGCATATTTGAATGAAAAATGTTCATTGGTTGATTTGAAAAAAAGGCAAAATCAAACAGTTGCTAAATCTTATCTCTGAGCTACATGTATTTAAAACATTCGTAGATTCTGAACTACTCTGAGTTTTTGATATAGGTTTAACATTTAGCAATGTCTATCGCTTATTGAGAAACATTTATTGGTTATCTCCCTGTACCAAGTTAGTTTATATATGGTCAAAGTAAAGATAGCAAAAAACGCTATTGAAGTGCTTTTGAAAATTATCTCCACGACAAATGTTTCTCATTAATTATGATTATTATTCAGGAGAACAAAAATGTATTTACGGAAATTTTTAGTTAAAATACAAATAATTTAATTTTTAGCTCACCTGGCTATGCCAGGGTAGGCTTTTGCAATCACTTTGCGTCCGTCGTCCATCGTCCGTCCGTCCGTCCGTAAACTTTTAATTCAAAGATCTTCTCCCCTGAAACCACTGGGCCAATTGAAACCAAACTTGACCACAATAGTCCTTGGGTGGTGCCCTTTAAAAATTGTGTCGCTCAGGTCTGTACGTCATCAAAGATGGCCGCCAGCTGGGACCAAAATTTAACATTGGACCCTATGGAAAAAACATTTCAAATTCTTTTTCTCTGAAAATACTGGGCCGATTGGAAGCAAACTTGGGTGGTCCCTTACAAAATCGTTTTTTTTTTTAGGTTCGCCCAATTTCCAAGATGGCCGCCAGCGGGAAACATAGTTTTGACATTGGACCCTATTGGAAAACACTTTCAAAGATCTTCTTCTCTGAAACTACTGAGCCAATTGGAACCAAACTTTGCCACAATAGTCCTTGGGTGGTCCCTTTTAGGTCCACGTGATTTCCAAGATGGCTGCCAGCGGGAAACATAGTTTTATCATTGGACCCTATGGGAAAACATTTTCAAAGATCTTCTTCTCTGAAACTACTGAGCCAATTGGTACCAAACTTGGCCACAATAGTTTTTGGGTGGTCCCTTACAAAAAAGATGTTTTTCAGGATCGCACTACATTCAACATGGCCGCCAGCGGGAAACATAGTTTTAACATTGGACCCTATGGGAAAACACATTCAAAGATCTTCTCCTCTGAAACTACTGGGCCAATTGGAACCAAACTTGGCCACAATAGTCCTTAGGTGGTCCTTTGCAAAAAATGTGTTTTTCAGGTCAGCGTGATATTCAAGATGGCCGCCAGGGGGAAACATAGTTTTAACATTGGACCCTAAGGGAAAACACATTCAAAGATCTTCTCCTCTGAATGTACTGAGCCAATTGGAACAAAACTTGGCTGCAATAGTCATTGAGTGGTCCCTTGCAAAAAGGTGTTTTTCAGGTCAGCGCGATATCCATCTTGGCAGCCAGCTGGGAACTTAGTGTTTCCCAATGGGTCCAATGTTAAACTAACAGAGGTCTTCTCCCCTTTAACTAATTAGGGATATTGGATTTATAGTTTAATTATATAAGGGCTCTTTAACATAAAATGTCTATAAGGGCTCTGTAACATAAAATGTCTATGTTAATCAAGGGCCAGGTGAGCGATACAGGCTCTTGAGAGCCTCTTGTTCATTTCATATTCTTTATTGTAATTCAGATGATAAAATATCTGCTCCTATTGTATTAGAATTCAAGATAAAATTCATTTTTTTCTCATGAATAATACATGTTCTATAACAAGAAGTGTAGGATTACCTATACAATTACATAATTAGATATTCATCTTTATTTTTTGCATAATAAATGAAGCCTGTCACTTTACATGTATTTATAAATATGTAACCATCTTCATATTTCTGTACAAGTACAGCCCTCAAAGTGGGATGTATTTCAAGGTCACCAGTTTGACCATCATCCCTGAAGTTTTATAGTGGCCACTTGTTAACTTTAATGACCAAGGTAACACAGGTTAAGATTTTTTTTAAAATTCAGTGGCCAAACTGATAGGTTTTGGCCACCATTTAGTCGACTTAATTGAGGGTTGAAGTAGCAAAATTAAATTTTATAAGATGTGAAACGGAAATAGCAATTAAGTCGACTTATTTTTATACCTACCGCTTAAAATTTCTCACAGTTATTCTAGTCTGGTTGTAAAATGCTTTACTTCTATATATTTTCACAAACAGTGGTATGCTGAAGCATTACTTTTTTTACAGAGAGAAATTTTTTTTGTTAAAATGTTGACAAAATGTTACAAGATATACCATATGTTTTTGTGAGCTTTTCTCACAGTTATTCTAGTCTGGTCGAAAATGCTTTACTTCTATATATTTTCACAAACAGTGCTATGCTTAAGCATTATTTTTTTTCAGAGATAAATTTTTTTTTGTTATAATGGTGACAAACCAACCATCTAAAATGTTACAAGACATACCATAATCCTTTGATATGGACATTTTTACGACTTTTATATTAAATAAGGTAAATGTACTCCCATTACTTGAGACAGAATATTTAATATGGTGTCGGTGGTAGACGGTAATTTGATGAATTTAAATATTGATCATGTTTATGACAGGTACACATAAAGTAGCGTGTATTGTTATTTTGTCGCAGGTGGTTAGATTGTCGTGTTGTGTCAAGCGACTTCGGCCAGGTGAATGACTTCATTTACCTGAATAATCGCTGTAATGTATGGCAATAGGCACTCTGAAAAATTGTATGGACAGATTAAATACCTTTGGTTGATTAAAAATGTTTGAATATGAATATGACATGGATGTAGAAGAAACATACAAATTTTTGCTTGAATTTAAACCAAGAAAAATTAAAACATCACTTGGCCCATTTATTTTTATACAAAAATTGACAAAAGTTGTAAAAAAACAAAATACGAATGTTACTGTGAATTTAAATTTTAGACAACTTATGTGGCTCAGTGCAGATCAAATCAAAACATTTGGAAATCCATTAATTGAAATATGTGTACAATCATAGGTAATTAATTGAATTATAAGCATCGTTCACAGTCTTTACTAGTTTAGGATAACATATCTGCTGAGAAGTGCAATACCTAGCTAGTAAAAATCCCCCTCCCAACTCCCAACCCCCACAGGGTTTTCTTTTGTTATATGAATCATAATTAGAAACTTGATAACATCATTTTAATCCAAAATAAATTTGACCTGTGTATGAATTTGAATTAATTGTCAAAAATTTTGTAATGATTCTCCTATTTTTCAGAGAAGTAAGATGCAATATCAGGGAAATGTCCAAAACATATCTCGCCAGTCGAGTCAACAATCGTTGTCTCCACCGTACAGCCAGGAACAACAGTACAGACAGCAATATTCGTTAGGGAGGACTGTAACAGGAAGTCAACCTTCCCCATACATGTCACATCATGGCGGAGACAGGCGATCACAAGATCCTTATTCTCAGGATGGCAGAAATTTGAACATGAACGTTTCTCAAAGTGGTAGCATGGCTAAGATTAATAACTTAGAAAGAATGCAAAGAAACACAGGTCAGGGGTCATCACAATATGTAGATCGTCCTGCACAAAGACATTCTTCCAGGAATCGTTCAATGCCTTATTCTGATTACCAGGGACAAAAATTAAATGTTCAGCCCCAATATCAGAGTCAGAGCAGTGCTGAGCATAATGTTTCGTATGACTCTAGACTTTCTAATGATCAGTCGACACAAAATTTATCACAAGAAATGCAGGACCCTCACGTATCACGGCATGAGAGTCAGCGATCTTTCAATTATTCAGCACAACCTCAAATGGTACAAGGTATGAATCCAAATATGTCTCGACATGCCAGTCAGCGATCAGTGAATCAATCCGGACAGCCTGAAATGTCTTCACAAAGATATGATTCAAATGTGTTTCGTCATGAGAGTCAAAGGTCATTAAATTATTCTGGACGCCCTGAGATGTCATCTGAAAGGCAGGACCCAAATGTGTCTCGACATGAAAGTCAGCGTTCATTGAATTACCCAGAACAACAATATCCTCATCAAACAAATACACAAAGGACAAGAGAGTCCCCGTATGTACCCAGAAGACGAGACAAAAATAAAGGACATGCTCAGCAGCAAATGTCTCCAACATCACAGAGACAAGAATTTCCATCAAATGTGCCAAATTTACAAAATCTGCCTTTGTCTGCCACCCAAAGAGAATTTAATCCCTCATCTCGTCAACCGCCTTCACCATACATGTCTCGACACCAGGTTGAACCCCACGAGTCCCCGTACATGTCTAGACATGCAAGTCAAAGGTCAGTTAGTCAGCATGCAGCTTCTCAATCAAATATTTCTCGTCATGAAAGTCAAAAATCTATTCCATCCTCAAAAATGCCACATTCTCAAACGCCTTTTGATGTACACCACCATGACGCTCATCAGACACCATCAGCCACAAGTACTTTAAGTCGCCAGCCTCATTATCATCCTCAGCAAGACCAGCCATCAGCCACAAGCACACTACTTCGCCAATCACATGATCAACAGAGATCACATCCAAATAATTATCCATCAGCTACGAGTACGTTAACTCGCAGTCAATATAACTCACAGCAGCTACCACAACAAAATGTGCCACATGATCAGACAGTGACCCATATTCATGGAAGTCAGGCTTCGGTCAATCAGAGACAAGATTTTATGCGTCAGGAAAGTGGACCTCCGCCTTTTCAATCATTTAATGTGCAGCCTTTAAGGACACAAGATAAATATGGTGATTACAATAGAAATGACAATCAGAGGGACCAAAGTTATCATGAAAATGAATTTTCTCGAGGGGACCAAAGCTATCATGATCAATCTGCCGGAGAGGAAAGACTTAGAAGTCAGCATCAAGGTCAAGTTGCAAGATCTCAGAGTCAGTTGTCTCATCAACAGTCAGGAGAACAAAGAATGACACCAAAATTATCACGGAAAGAAAGTGAAAGGTCAATAGCTAGGACACAACAAAGTGGTCACAGCCAGCATTCCAGAGCGAGCAGTCTGTCCAATTCTCATCCAATACCTGATGGTTAGTATGCTTAAGTTTTAATTACAATATTTTGTCTTCATAAATGTGGAAGTCAATTTTATTGAAGTCAAAGAAAATTTGTTAGTATTGTTACTATTAAATATCCAAAGTTTTATTGAAGTCAAAGAAAATTTGTTAGTATTGTTACTATTAAATATCACCTGTAACTTATAGATTGTAATGAATTTAGGGAATTCTTGGTAAATTTAATGAATTCTGAGTAAAAAATCAATGGAATTGTGGTAGATTTGGTGAATTCTGAGGAAATTCAGCGAATTCTTGTTTAATTTGGTGAATTTGTTAAATTTGGTGAATTCTTAGGAAATTAAGGTAGTACTGGAGTTTAAAATTGCACATGTGACTTAAAATGGAATTCACTATGGGAACCTTGCCGAAACCATTTTTAATGACTTGTAATTGTTAAATTTGATGAAATATGCCACTTTTATTAAGTAACCACGCAAATATTGAACATTTCAGCTTACTTCTGTTCCATTAAGGGGAGATAATTTGTATAGAAATAATAGGGAAAAATGAGTTTTCTCCGATTTATTCAAAAATATGTTCGGTGACTCCCAAATTTTTTTCATGGAAATTGAAGGACAGTATATAAGCTATTAATTTACCAAATTAAAAAAAATTCTGTCTGATGTAACTAAAATAATTTAAAATTTTGTTAAAATTCGCTAATTATACCCCCACCCGCTAGAGAGGGGGTATACTGGATTCACCTTGTCCGTCCGTCCGTTTGTCCGAAAAATTTTCGTCGCATTTTTCTCAGCTTCTACAAGAGGGATTGATTTCAAAATTGGTATGCAGCCTCTATATGGTTAGTTGCAAGGAACGTCCTATTTTGAGTCCTGTCAGATGTGTACTTCCTGTTTGACGAAATGTGGACTAAGTTACAAAATGTAGTGAAAACATGAATTTTTCTTCGCATTTTTCTCGGCTTCTACGAGAGGGATTGATTTCAAAATTGGTATGCAGCCTCTTTATGGTTAGTTGTAAGGAACGTCCTATTTTGAGTTCTGTCAGATGTGTACTTCCTGTTTGACGAAATGTGGACTTAGTTAAAAAATGTAGTGAAAACATGAATTTTTCGTCGCATTTTTCTCAGCTTCTACGATAGGGATTAATTGCAAAATAGGTATGCAGCCTCTATATGGTTAAGTGTAAAGAATGTCATATTTTGAGTCCTGTTGGGTATGTACTTCCTGTTTGACAAAATGTGGACTTAGTTACGAAATGTAGTGAAAACATGAATTTTTCGTTGCATTTTTCTCGGCTTCTACAAGGGGGATTGATTTCAAAATTGGTATGCAGCCTCTATATGGTTAGTTGTAAGGAACTTCTTGTTTTGAGTCCTGTCGGATGTGTACTTCCTGTTGGACGAAATGTGGACTTTGTTACGAAATGTAGTAAAAACATGAATTTTACGTCACATTTTTCTCATCTTCTACGAGGGGGGTTGATTTCAAAATTGGTATGCAGCCTCTAAATGGTTAGTTGTAAGGAACGTCCTATTTTGAGTCCTGTCAGATGTGTACTTCCTGTTTGACGAAATGTGGACTTTGTTACAAAATGTAGTGAAAAAATGAATTTTTCGTCGCATTTTTCTCAGCTTCTACAAGAGGGATTGCTTTCAAAATTGGTATGCAGCCTCTATATGGTTAATTGTAAGGAACTTCCTATTTTGACTCCTGTCAGATGTGTACTTCTTGTTTGACGAAATGTGGACTTGATTACAAAATGTAGTGTAAACATGAATTTAATTTTTTGTCCAGGGTTCAATGAGTGAGGGTATACTTGGTTGCAATTCGGCGACAGCTCTTGTTTTCCCTATTATTTCAACCAAAATAGCAGATTTTTACATTTTCATATTTCATTCTTATATGGCCGGTGACCCTCTATTTTTATTTTACTTTTTGTATGCTCTAATAACAAAGGGTAAATCATGAAAAAATCTGACAGAATTTTAGACCCCTGTACCACCTTAAGTGTTAAATTTAATGAATTCTCAGTAATTACAGTTTGATTTGAAAATATTTATAAATAATTGTTGTTTAATTTCAGCTCGAGCAATGGAAGCATCCCATATTATTAACTTACTGGAAAAAGAAATAGTCTACTTAACAGGTAACTACAATATTTTGTCTTCATAAATGTGGAAGTCAGTTTTATTGAGGTCCAAGAAAATTTGTTAGTATTGAATATCTTGTAGTGAATTTAGTGAATTCGAGGTTAATTTGATGAACTGAATTGTGTAAATTTGGTGAATTCTGAGGAAATTCTGAATTTGTTGATTTCTTGTTAAATGAATAGGCAAAACCTGTTAAATCAAAAGAATTCTTTGTAAGTAGGGTGAATTTTCAGATAATTCAGTGAATGATTGCTAAATTTGGTGAATTCTCAGTTGATTTAGTTGTTAATTAAGAATTAATAGAATTCTATGTAAATTAGCAAATCTTTGTAAATTTGGTGAATTCTTAGTAAGTTCATTAGATTCTTGGAAAATTGGACGAATTTTGTGGTTGCTTTTTAAATTCATTGATATTTTGGGGGAAAAATTGGATGAACTCTCAAAAGTACCAAAAGTATTGTCAAGAGCCAAAGTCAAAAAGACAAGCAGGTGGAAATTCACCGAAAATTGTAGATGCAACTTTTATAGTGAATTCTCATTAATTTATAGAATTCGAAGTAAATGTAGTAGTGGATTCTTGGTTAGTTGGGGAGTTCTTAGAAAATTTATTGCAATTCAATTCAATTTATTTAGGGCTGTTCCAGAAAAATTGACATGGGGGGTTTGAAGGCACTTTTTATTGAACCCCACCACCCATAGAATTCTTCCCCATATGTACAATACAAAAGGATGAAGATAACACAACCACCCACAGAAATTTATATGAAGTGCCTTCAAAGGGTCCCAGACCAACTTTTCTGGAACAGCCCTTATTAGCAACTTAATGCCCAATTATGGGCTAATGGCTACAAAATTAATAAAGTACACAAATACATAAACAAACATATTCAACTAACCCCTGTCCTCAGTGCAACTGACTGTTTTAAAAAGGATCCTAGCAATTGTATTTGTTCTTCTGTATAGGTTTAGTATATATAATTGTAGTAAATCAATGAAGTCAAAATAAATTGGATTGAGCCAATTTCAGTGATGTAAGGTAAAGTAAATTTGTGTTATATCACTTTATTGTAATTGTTCATCTACTGATTAATTTAAACTGGCCTATGATATGTGAAAACATTTTAAAAGAAATTATTTATAATTATAGGTGGGCGTGACAGACAAGGAGGCCCAGTTATTACATTCCCTCCACACAGACAACATCCAAATTTTCACACAGAGGATATTACTGAATGTCTGAAGTACCTAGCTCAGATACCCAGGTAAATTCTACTTAGATAAGATACCAAGGTAAATTCTACTTAGCCCAGATACCCAGGTAAATTCTACTTAGATCAGATACCAAGGTAAATTCTATTTAGCCCAGATACCCAGGAAATTTTTTACTTAAGTTAAATACCAAGGTAAATTATACTTAGATCAGATACCAAGGAAAATTCTACTTAGCTAAGATACCAAGGAAAATTCTACCTATCTCAGATACCAATGTAAACTCTACTTAGCTCAGATACCAAGGTAAATTCTACCTATCTCAGAGACCAAGGTAAATTCTACTTAGCTCAGATATTAAGGTAAATTCTACTTAGATCAGATACCAAAGTAAATTCTACTTACCTCGGATAACAGGTAAATTCAACCTAGTTCAGATACCAAAGTAAACTAGGTAAATTCTACCTATCTCAGATACCAAAGTTAAATCTACCTAGCTCAGATACCAAGGTAAATTCTACCTAAGTCAGAAACCAAGGTGAATTCTACTTAGATCAGATACCAAAGTAAATTCTAAGCTCAGATACCAAGGTCAATACTATAGCTCCGATACCAAGGTCAATTCTACCTAGCTCAGATGCCAAGGTCAATTCTACCTAGCTCATAACCAAGGTCAATTCTACCTAGCTCAGATACCAAGGTCAATTCTACCTAGCTCAGATACCAAGGTCAATTCCACCAAGCTCAAATACCATTACCTAGATCAGATGCCAAAGTCTTTTCTATTAATTCAGATACCAAGGTAAATTCATGTCAGTGTCTGAAGTTATATAACTGAATGTCTGAAATACTAAGCACATATTCCAAGGTAAAGTCATATCAAGGTCTAAAGAAAGACTCGGATCTCCAGATAATTTTCAACATCAATTACACCTTATTTTTGAAAGGATAAGATTTTTCCATATATCTCATATTCTTTGCTTTAGACATTTGCTTACACATTTCAGTACAAATGAGTAAAACCTACCCTATATGGCAACATACAATGGTCACTGAATAATACACAGAGCAGATGTGCTTAATTATTGGTCACAAACAAATTTTATGTATTTAATAATTTATTGAATATTCTGATATTTGCTTTTGTCGATATTTCTGTTACAGTGAAGAGTCCAAAAGAAGGGGGATAACTGTTGTAATTGACAGCCGAGATGGTTCCTGGTCCAACTTGGTAACAGTTTTAGGCTGTCTAAAGGTAAATTATCAAACATCTTGTAAGAGTAATGTAGTGTTGTCAGTGGAGAAAACTCAAATACAAATGTAATTTGATAACTAAGAAAGTGTTTAGGTCCAAATACATATATTAATATGGCAAAATATTCTGCGAAATACCTCTAATAAATAAGAATGAAAGTGGTTTAGGCCCGGGGGGTCTCAACCTATACTTTTGGGTACAGACGTACGACTGAGATTTTCAAAACACCCCCCATTCATATATTGAATATTTTGGATAACCATACTCATTCATATATTTCCATCGAAAATCCCGACCCAATCAAATATTGTGATCTTTTTAAGAATTATTGTTGCCAGTGCAAATATTGCACACTGGACAATGTTTTTTGGAATAAAATTTACAATAAGGTTAATTTTTGTTACATTTAATCTCAGTAATTGAGATTAAATGTAACACAAACATGATTTATATAATGGTATACCAAATTATCTACCCATTGATATAACATACTGATGAAAATTGCACCCCATTGATATATTTGACTTGTCAAAAAAGTGGCTCATTCCAGCGGTACGTCTGTGTATACCAATATATAGGAAGAGACCCCCCCGGGTGTTTAGGGTATTTATCCAAAATCCAAAATTGAAAATTACTGACCATTCAAACAAATGGATTTGTTTTCTTTTTCATTGTTATTCTTATACCCTAGCCTACATTGGTTCAAGGTATTGCATTTGTTTTTTAGGTTGCATTGAAAGTTGCCATTTTTAGACTTTTTTTGGAAAATTTCAGGGTTGGAAGCTATTAGAAATTTTGCTTTTGTTTTGTTTCCCACTAATAAGTTGTATTCAGAATTACAAATGGTCTTTGAATTTGTTAGTTTCTGACAGAAAAACTATTGCATTCAGTATTCAGTAATTGTATGGGTACATGCATTTTGATGTCACAGTCTGTGTTTAATTGCTCTTTATGTCATTTTACTGGGAAAATCTGCAAGAAATTATTTTTTCCCAGAAAAATGGCCTTCTGTCCCCTGCAATCCCCTTTGGATCCCCAAATTATGACAATCCAGTTTGTTTAAGTACACATGTATATCAATTTAATTTTTTTTCAGGAATCCTTGGAAGATTCGTTAAAACAGGTTCTGGTTTTGAAACAAGACAATGCTGCTGATAGACGTTCTAGTAGCAGTAGTTTTAGAAGAGATAGACCAAATATTGAGGTACTTGTATATATCTCTTACTAACAAATAATAATAGTAATGAACTATTAGGATGATTTTTTTATCCCAAACATGGCACACTAAATGCCTCAGCTTATTGTAAGAAATTGGCTAAAATATATATTTTTGACACAATTAAATTCTATTTATTAGGGTAAACTACTCCAAACATCCTCTTAACTGTATGTTTTGATCCCCTCCCTCCCCCCCCCAAAAAAAAACAAAACAAAACACAAAAAACGCAAGAAATAAACAAAACAAGATTAAAATTGAGCTTAAGGCATCAATAATATTTAAAAATTGTATGAAGGGAGGCTACTCTAAACACCTTGGTACTTTTAGAGCTTGATTATTTCCCTTCTATCAGTAATGAAATGTACCTGTGTTATGCTGCTTTGGATGATGATACAATATTAGGACTTTAAGCATTAAAATGTTTTGCTTCTTTCAAATTCTGTGAAAGTAAAATTTTCTTAATTAATTTGGTTTACAATAGTTTGGCAATATATCTTGTTTTATCTATTCAAATAGGATTATTTTTTGCTCATGAACCTTGCTACAGCCAGGGTGAGCTTTTGTCATGGATTGGCATCTGTCATCCCTCAGTATTTTGTAAACTTTTCATTCAAAGAATTTTTTTCTTTAAAATTTTGGGACCAAACTTGGTCACAGTGCAGGGATTTTTCACCCATCTCTCAGGGGCCCAATATCGGCCCCATTCCCAATGGCAATTTCCTTACTTTTTTCCCAATTTGCAGTGAAGAAATTCCCAATTTTCAAATAGTTACTGGGCTTACTAATCTTGGTTATTAGGATGATGAAATCAAATTATTTCTGTATCAAGTTATCGTCATATTAACAAAACCAATCTTCAAAACGATCCTGTTTTTAAACTTTCTGACAAGTACCCACACTTTATTTACAGAAAAAACATTTCAAGGATGCATGAAATTGGAATACCGCTTGTGTTTTGTGTTAATATTCACGATAGAATGGTCAAAATCAAGTGAAAACAGTCCTTTGTCAACAAAATTGCAAATGGCAAACTTTCGGGTTGTGTAAGATTCGGAACCAGATCAGAGAAAAAAACTTTTTGGATTTTGTATCCTATTACTTCTGCAGGCACCTTAAAATTTTCAATGCACATTTACTCATTAAAGAATTGTGCAACTGAAAGAACAACTTTAACATGGATTCATGGTTATTTCTAACTGACTGCCTGGTTTTCATCAATATATGTTTCTGGTGTTATCATAAACTTTTTAATATAGTTGCAATATATAAAAATATGAAATTTTACAAAATCAAATCAAATAAATGAATTTATCTAAATTAACATCAATTATAAAGATTCATAATGCAATTTCCCAAAATTCATCTTTTGTCAATAAAAAATTCCTAAATTGGATTAAAATGCCATTTCCCAAAATACCCTGAAAAATCCCTGCAGTGGTTCTTCGGTGATCCCCTTTCAAAATTATATCTGTCCAAAATGGCCATCAGCCTTGAACATAATTTAATATTAGATCAAAAGAAAAACCTTTAAAATATCTTCTCAGAAACTTCTAGTCCAATAAGAACCAAACTATTAGTTGCAATGGTCTTTGGATGATCTCTTCCAAAAAGGTATCATGCTAGCTGGTCTTTACCTCATCCATAATGGTTATCACAGAGAAATGGGTTAAACATTGGAACCTGCAGAAACACATTAAAAGAATTTGGTCTCTGAAATCATAAATCCAGTGGGAACCAAACCATAAGTGTGTCTGGCAGGTCTGCACCCAATTCAAGATTACCATCAAAGGGGAACATTTAACATTGGACCCTAATGGAAATATCATTCAGATCTCTGAAACTACTATCTATAATGTGAACCATGGTCCATGTGAGAAATAGTTTTTGAAAGCCTCTGTTTTTAATTTTATATGCTAATTATATATAGATATGTATATTTACAAAGCACTAAGGAAATTTTTATATTATGTGCTATAGTTTTTTAGGCCAAAGAAAACCAATTTATACAAAGCAATGAAAAATAAGGAGAAACTGGATTTTTTTCTGCCAAAATTTTAATATCATTTACCTAAAGAATTAGCACATGGACTTATAACTTAATTCTTTTATTTGGTTTGATATATAAGCATAACTCTTTGAAATATTAACAAATGTTTTGTTGAATTCAATTATGATATTTAAGGTAGATAGACAGTATTATTCATATCTATGAGATTTTGTTGTATGTTTGCACAATTGAAGAACCAATCCTACTTACCCGAAATCTGTAATAAAATATACCCGGCACCTGAATAGGTTTTCAGGGGCTTTGGCTACAGAGCTGCCGGGCGCGTCCCCAGGTGGTGGATAGGGGAATGCCCTGTCTTTGCGGGGTAGTCAGGTCATAATACGGAAAGCCTGACCGCGAACCATTGTAGCCAAACTGTGTGGAGAAACGCCACGCTCCATGCAGTATAAAGACCCCTTCTATATTTCTCTAAAGAGAGCAGACACACTGGGTGTCGTATAGAAGGCTAAATTTCCTGCCCCTACCCATTTCTCCCCTTTTCCAGTGGCAATCAAAAGTCGTTGCCCCGGTTGTCCCTTCCACCTTTATTTCTTTCTTCTTTTACTTACAATTTGTTTTGAATTGATTAACTTGTTCTCGTCCTGATATAGCTGAAATATTGCTCATTGGACGTTAAACTCTAACTAATCAATCAATGTAATAAAATATAAAGGTCACCATGCGTACTTTTTCTAGAATTGAGATCAAAGTTTGCTCATTTTTAGCCATTTTTTCGCCTAAATTTACATAGAATGCACGGCGAAAGCATGGAAAGGCAATTTTTAGCTTAATAGAAATTACCTTTTTATCCATGAGAATTTGATGTATTATTGTGAACGGATATTTTATGATGTAATTTATTGGTTACAAGAGAAAAATGTATATGTCACCATGCTTTTAACGGAGATATTTTACAAAGTTTCCGGATTAAGCATTATTTACGAGAAAAGGGAGTTAATTCGCGGCAAAGTAAACAAAATGTGACGTTTCACATCTGTCATTCAATTATGACGTCACAAAGAAAAAGCCGTCAAATTACTGTTCCGACCCGAAAATCAAACCTACCCCGTATCCGACTCTTTATTTTTCTAATGCGCGATTTAATTATGCAGCGCAACAGTGTCTATCTACCTTAAATTACCCTCATACTTCTTAAATGACAGAAGTTGTTTGATTTTTCAGCCACAGTTTATTTCCCTCAGTCGCCTGTACACATTTGTGGACAGGAACCAGTTAACAGGGATGTTTTCTGGTACCCTGCCTTACCACCATGGAGTATGGCTCAGAAATAGACTAGTAAGTAGTTCTTTATGGTTTTACTCTGGATAAAATAAAATAAGTAGAGAGAGCAGTGCAATTTAGTGCTTTTGTAAGTTTACATGTAGGTGTTTGAAAAAAATAAAAAAATTACTGTAAATGTAAAGAATTTTGCATTTTATAAAGGACAAGGTGCGATAAAGGGTTCATTTGGCCCAAGATTCCAGTGAATTTCTAAGTTGCACCTGAAGATTTTCTTTCATGTTCATTTCAAAGTTGAGATCCTATTTACAGAAAAAATACAAAAGTTAAAACCCATGACGTCACAATAGGTACAGTTCTGACGTCATGAAAAGGCTACTATTGAGCATTTTCGTAGAAATATACTAAATTTGGCAGATTTTATAACAGTTTTCCTAAACGGAAATATCGAGCACATTCAAAACCAATTAGATAATTTACCAACTTATTGGTACAAATAAATTGAACCTCTCATATAAATATTTTTGTGGTTCTTGCATGTGCTGTATATTTATTATACAGAAAAAGTAGTCAAAATTGGTAAAATTTGTCATTTTTCAACAAAATCTTCAATTTGTCCCTTCTTCTACACTCAAAAACTCAGTAATCACACATCAATATTTGAGAAATGTTACCGTTTACTGAAAAGACATACCCAAAGAAGATTTCAATGGGAAAAATCTGTTAATTCAACCAAATTTATTTTTCAGGCCAAATAAGGCCCTTACCTCCCCTTCTCCTTTTGCTAATTTTGCGATTTAGAAAAATCAATGAAAATGTCACCCTTGCAAATAGTTTTGATATGATGTATGGAAAAGCAATTACATTTATGAGTATGTAAGACTTTTATGAGGAAATCACCACCTTTCAAATGTTTGTACCACAAAAATAGTGCACGAAAATAACCCCTTTGCGAAAATCTCCAAGCTTACAGTATGTAAAATGAGAGTCCTTCTTTAATCCAGCAAGCTTTTAAAGTCATTAAATACATATGTTCTGTCTTCTTTCCAGGATCTGGAGAAATTTATCAGAGAAACCAGAGCAGCGTCCAATCACCTAGACAATGTAGAGTACCAGATACATCAGAGACTGAACCGACGAGAACCATCAAGCCCACTGGAGTCGTCACGGCAACACAAACAGTTACAACAAGAAATAATGCATGTTTCATCACAAGTTGTTTTAGATGGTAAATAAAACCTAGTTTATAGTGTAAATCTGGTCTGTATGGCTTGTCATGTGACTTGGGCAAATCACAATAAAAATTTAAATTCAAATACGATTCCTGCCAAACATGACTTTTGAGGATTACTGTGGAAGCACTTTTATCCGTGGACATAAATTTTCATGGTTTTCATAAATATTACTGTTTCTTGGGTACTTAATTTGTGGTTTCAAATTCCTACATTATAAAATAGTTGAAAATATGCATTTCGTTTGGGAACTTAATTTCGTGGTTTTAGCGAACAACAAAAACCCACGAAAATTGGATCCCCCATGAACAATAGTACTTTCACATTTTATGATTGTTGGAAACTCGATCAAAATTCTTGCCAGCCCTGAATTCAACATTTCAATATACTGGTAATTGCTGAATAAACAATATAAATTTTGGCAAATATTGCCTGATTAAAATTAGCCTGCCCTTGGGCAGGCAAGTGGGCTGTGTATTCCCAACTCTGATTATTTTTCAAATTTTTTGTTCAAAAAGTCACACATTTTCTTTTTTAAAATTGGAATTTCTGAGTACTACTTACTTATGGGGAATCTTCACAAGTGAAATTAAATTGTTGCGAATATTTATGATTGTTATACAAATGTATCAGCAGAAATACAACATCGCAAAAAATAAGTCGCCACGAAGTTGACCAAGAAGAACAAACCGCAAAATAAATATCTGCGAAAATAAGTTGGTTTACTGTAGCTATTTCTTCGATTGAGAAGGTGTGATATTATGTGATTTTAGCCTGAAAATATAGATTACACCACAAGATCCCGTTCATTACAATATTTTATCCACTAGAGATAGTTAAATTTAAAAATTTTTAAATTTAACTATCGAGAGTGGATAAATATGGAAATAATCGGGATAAAGTGGTGTAATCTTTTTCTCTAATGATCAATGATAAACACCGAGAAATGTATTCCGAATAGATTTGGCGGGAAATAGCACGGGGTTTTATTCAACATACGTTGAATAAAGAAAATTTATCTAACGGGTCAAAACCGGTTTAAACTTGACATATCATTAGAGAAATAATATTTTTAAAGCAATAACTGTATCAACCTGATTTTAATACTTGAATGAATATTACATCATAATCAAATTCTGATTTTTAACACGAGAGGTCATAAAGTGCAAAAATTATATCTTTTTGTATGATTTTTATGCCCCAGAGAAATTTACCAGCTTTTGCCAGTTTTGGTCCTGGAAATATAGAGTGCTTCATTTCGCAAAATATTCTGTGTTCAGATTTCATATTGATATATTTTATGTATCTTTCCATTGTGCACAAGATATAAAAATCTTATTAAACATGGGTGAACTCTATATGTTCTCTAAAAATTGTCAAAAAATGTTTAAATTTTGCACTTAATCCTTTTGCCAATTACATAACAAAATCTCAAAATTACTGACTTGAGGTGCTTCACTCATCAAGTTTTTTACTTTGTTTCAAAATTTAAAACTTCTCTCTGATTTTATCCATTAGGATGCTTTAATTAGAATTTAATGCACGCTGACCTCCACAGTTTTGTTCCAATTTTGGTTTATTACATCTTGAGAAGACATCTGATAAAACATTATAAAATTCTTAATATTGCTTCACAGGTCAGTTTCCCGCCAAAATTTGAAATGCTTGTAATTCCAAAATTGCAATTCACTGACCTATCAATAATTTTGCTCAATCTTTTGACTTATTTTTCTCTAAAACATTGAACCATCAATATAAAATTCCTAAAATTCTTGACATGAGGAATGATCCGCCTTAAAATTTGTTATATCGCTGTTACAGGAAAAGGGTTATTAGACAGACTACATCATCATGACATGCCAATCATACCTGGGGAGGAGGAGCCTGTTAGTACGCTGGATCATTTAGAGGCCCAAAAACAGGTGAAACGGCTGATTCAGTACATGGAAAATCGTGTAGATAAACTACAGAACTTGTTAGAGGACCAAGATCGATCTGTTATCACCAACCAGAAGTTTGAAGATTTACAAAGACATGTGAAGGCTGTGAGTACTCTTTGAGTAATTTTGGAGTCACTTTGTCTGTTTCAAGTCTGTCTGTTTGTTCATTTCTCAAGTCTTCAATGATTTGCAGAAATGAAACAAATTCTTGGTTAAAGTGACACTAGATGATTATATTCCACTAAAGCTGAATAATTGAAGTAATAAGCACTTAACAGGTAACTTCAACATTCACCAATAGCAACAATCTATGGAAGTTCATAATTTCATATATACAAATTAGAATTTTCTTTGTATTTTAAGCCAAGAAGGCATGTGCCTTTTATGCATTTTATATTAAACTATCTATTTGTAAAGGTAAAAAACTAGCTAGAATGGAACATCATTTGTTCTTTATGTATTCTACATTTGTTTCTTTTTGGTTGAGTTGAAAATTACCATGTACAGTAGTATATACATGTACATTCAAACATTTATTTTTACAGATACTCAGCTGGATATTGGGTCCAGGAGAAAAATTACTAGCATCCCAGACTGATATTGGTGATTCATACGAGACAGCTGACGCACTACGAAAACGTCATGAAGAACTTGAAATTAAATGCACGGTATGTGTTTGAAACTTTTTATATGATGCTGAAAATTTTAGGCTTTTGTGTATTTTGCTAAAAGCTCTTTACATTTGAGTTTTTGTTTTGATACAGAAACTAATAGATTATATATCATGGTTTTATTGATTAATTAGAATTGTGCAGCTTTAAAATGGATTTGATTTGAAATATCCAACAACTTTTCTAACAAACCAATATAAATAGATTATTTTGAGTTGCTAGAATAGTACAATGATAGAATCATAAAATTTTATTTCTCACTTTTTAGACAGAACAGTTCCTAATTTTTGCGGTGTGAGATTTCCTTGTCTTGTACCCCCGGTACAAGACAGAAATTACCAAGTAATGTATTCAGACGTCATTGACATTGCTAAGGAACGTCAGATGTCAAGTACGGCTTGGTGGTAAATAAATCGTAGTTCGTGATTACAAAAGTGAGAAAATAAATCAAACACCGTTGAAAATGCAAGATTTAGAAATCTCAGACTCCCTCGGGTAAGATTTCAATGGTTCTCTGACTCGGCAAGCCTCGTCCGAGAAATATTGAAATCTTACCCTTGGGTGTCTGAGATTTCTTGATCTTGCCTTTTCACCGGTGTTAGATTCATATAATCTCCACTTGACTATAGTGAGGGTATATTGGAATACACTTGTCCATCTGTCTATCCATCCGTCCATCCATCCATTCACCATTCTGTCTATCTGTCCGTCATTCCATTGGATCTTTTAAGTCACAAAATTCTCCATTTTGTTGAAGGGATTCATTTAAAATTTGGCATGCTGCTTTCTTATAAT
>MJUU01028234.1:0-19017 GCA_002080025.1 Modiolus philippinarum
ATAGGAAGTTCCTTACAATTAACCATATAGAGGCTGCATACCAATTTGAAGTCAATTCCTCTTATAGAAGCTGAGAAAAACGTGATGAAAAATTCATTTTTTGACTACATTTCGTAACAAAGTCCACATTTTGTCAAACAGGAAGTATAAATCCGACAGGACTCAAAACAGGACGTTCCTTACAACTAACCATATAGAGGCTGCATACCAATTTTGAAATCAATCCCTCTTGTAGAAGCTGAGAAAAATGCGACGAAAAATTCATGTTTTCACTACATTTTGTAACTACCGTATATACTCGATTATAAGTCGGAAATTTGGGAGCTAAAATTCATTTCCAGAGAAGTGATCCGACTTATAAGAGTAACCAAGAACCAAGGAGGAAAGTCGAGAACGTAAAATGTCCAGTAGATACATTCAATGATGACCAAATACAGTTTGCCGGTATTCAACAATCATCTGGTTCTATTGACACATTATTTATTACTTTTAATAAAAGAAATAAGCATTTTTTAGTTGTTTTCTTACTAAATTCACGATGTTTTCATTTCAGCATCATGGAGGTACTTTATGTGTATTTACGTTTCACTATTTGTGTACTAAGTTGATTTCACTAATTACCGAAAACCGACAATAACTAACACCTTTCTCCTAGGAATGTCATATCGTATCTTATGTGACATTTCCAATACTGTTTATTATTTTTTTAACTTTAATTCCATATAAAAGAAATAATTTATATTTTAATACTAATTTTAGACCGGCTGTAAAAATTTTTAATATTGGAAACACGTACTTTTGATCTCATTTCGTTTATCATATCTTTGGGTATTTGGTCGTACGATATAAGTAAACAAACTTCAGTTATTCCCCCTTAATACGATGTCTTGGCTAGAAACGTGAATAAGCTGCTTTTAGCACATGTAAAATGCTTCACACGCAGCATTTATCTCATGTAGAAGACATTCTTTTATTCCAATGTACGCCATTTAATAAATTATAGCGATTTCATGTTGAAGTTTTGGTACACAACTTGGACAACGATCTCCGACCGACTTATAATCGTGATCAACGCTAAATACAAAGTTTTTCTTCACGAAAAGACCTTCCGACTCATAATCAAACCAACTTATAATCGAAAATATACGGTAAGTCCACATTTCGTCAAACAGGAAGTACACACCCGACAGGACTCAAAATAGGACGTTCCTTACAACTAACCATATAGAGGCTGCATACCAATTTTGAAATCAATCCCTCTTGTAGAAGCTGAGAAAAATGCGACGAAAATTTTTTCGGACAAACGGACGGACAAGGTGAATGCAGTATACCCCCCTCTCTATAGAGTGGGGGTATAAAATCTTAACCTGGTCAATGGACCGCAAAATATAGGTCAAGGTCACATGATTTGGGGTCCGACAGATAGGGTTCGCCGTAAGCTACCTATGGACTAAATATAAAGTTCCTACATCAAAGATTTCTGTATAATAACTTGAATTTACGCCGCCGTCGCTGTCATACTTTGCACGCCTATGTCTCGCTTTCCGCGACTTTTGTCGCGGGCGAGACAAAAATCACAAAGGTTCTAGTATCAAATTATTTAGACCATCTACTTCAAAGGAAGACCTTTGACATATATATTCTATATAAAACATAAAAATCTATTTAGATCTATTAATAACATGTATATCTCAATCTATGTATCTATAAATTTATAATTTGGTCTAAATCTATAATTAAATACCATAATGACAACAACACTTTAGTAAACTGCAGGAACTTTATTCGTCGACAAAACGGGCGTCATCAGGACAAGGTACAATGTGAAAATGCTTGCCTGAAGTACAGCTTGATGGTATCAAAATTTAAACGTCATAATACAAGAAAATAATGTTCTGTTGCCAGACTGAGTGTACAAAAATAGTGTTTCATCTAACGTCACAGTTCAACGATGGTAACGTTCTATTTATAGAAATTACCTGTGATCAAAATACATTTAACAAGATGTAAAATATGTTTCAGAAACAGTGAACAAATTACAAAAAAATGTTTTAGCAGTACTGTAAATTTGTAGTTTTTTCTCAAATCTATCCAAGGTGGACATCCTTCCTCGTTCCACCTTGGATAGACTTGAGAAAAAACTATTTTTGTACACTCAGTCTGGCAACAGAACATTATTTTCTTGTATTATGACGTTTAAATTTTGATACCATCAAGCTGTACTTCAGGCAAGCATTTTCACATTGTACCTTGTCCTGATGACGCCCGTTTAGGGCGAAACATGTCGACGAATAAAGTTCCTGCAGTTTACTAAAGTGTTGTTGTCATTATGGTATTTAATTATGTTTTAATTAAATGACAACCCTGCATACCATCGGTATCCACTTCAGTAAGCTCTACCGAGAAGAGACATTAGTAGGTGTTGATTCAGTCTGTGGTAAATTAAATCTATAATTGTACAAAATGACTTTTTGAATATGGTTAATTGTGCCTGATCTAAATTAATTTATCTTAATCTATTTACATACATGTAGTGTAACTATTTTTGTCTACATCTACAAGAATCTCAATTTAACCCTAATCTACATGTATTATCAACAAAAATTTAGAAGCATCTTAACTTCTGGTTAAATCTTGTTCCAAAAGCTTGAACAATTTCTCCTCACAAGCAATATTCATTGAGAACAGAAGTGGCCAGCCAACTTCTTTAAAAATTATCAAATGTCCAAATCAAAAATTTTACAAAAATCTATCAAGAAAATATTGTTTACAATATATAAAATTGCTTGTTTCATTCTACTTCAATTTGATTTTTAACTTCATGCCAAAAACAGCCACTATTTAATGGTGCAAAATTTCAGTCATAAAATTTTCTTAAACTGATAAAATATCTTCCACAGAGATGTTATTACCAATTTAGGTTTTCAGCGCCCAGCAGAAATTACCAAAAGTAATCCAAAACATGCTAACAGACCTTCACAGAAAGTTAGAATTTTTTTCTTTTTTTTTTATTTTGAATTTCAATTCTTATCATGGATCCTCAGTGTTACACGACAACACTTACAGGAGTCTTTTTAGGTTTACTTCGAAGATGATAAATTAGGTACAGAAAAATTAATCAAATAGAAAACCAGAAAAGCAATATAAACCCATCTCCCCATTTGATTCCAAAAGTAAAAACATCAATTAAAAAAAAATCAAATCAAATTTTTAAATAGCTGGTGCACAATACCAATATCCACTAGACATTCAGTGAAAGTTTCATTGAATTTCACCAAGTGGTCTTGGAGGAGATGTCGCCACACAGTGTGTACCCCTATGGCTGACGGAATAAGAAACTGATGAACATATGGACACCATGATCACTATATACCACCCCACTAAAGCGGCAGTACAAAAAAATTTCATGTCCATAAAACTGTGAAAAATGGGTTCCAAATCAAATACAATGTATCACAAACTAAACACAACAACATAGAACTACATTGTCCTCATCTTAAAATTTCTTTTCTGAGCAATTATGTAAGAATCAAGTGATTTGAACACATGTCAGAGATAAACAAGTCAATTACAATTTGGTATGTACACTAATTTCATTAATTTTCATTAATCAGGGTTAGAAATCAATAGTCAGAGATCAACACTGGTTACCATGGTTACAACAAAAACTATCTTTCAGTTATCATTTTCAAATTTTCATGGGAACGAAAAAACAGCACAGATTTTTGACACTTTTGCATCATTTTTCATGTTCTGGAAAAAACATGTTAACATTTGAGACATTAACTAGAAAAACTATTTTTTTTTTATGTTCATTAAGTTTGAATGTAATGTTTTTCACCAACATCATATTGAAATAACTAAATACCGAAGTTACTGTGAATTTAGCTCCTGAAAATGTCCTTTCAAAATATATATTTGCTTGAATATGATGCTCTACACAATACATCTATAGATTCAGAATTTCTTGGCATTCTTTTTACACTTTTTAATCTTTTATTGTGAACTGTTAGTGCATGTTGTCTAGCATTAACCTTTGAAATAGAAGTGTACAGTCATAGACTCATCTACACAAATATGAAGAACTCTTTACAATATAACTGTGGATTCTGATGACAAAATCATGAAATACACCATGGAGCAGAATTCACATAGAGAATTATAAACAAACAGAATGTTGATCACATCATATGAACACATTAGAAGGAAGCAAGTTCCAGAAGTGATTCTGTTAAAGGACTGCCTGTGTATGTATATTACTGTAAACTGCTGACTGTCATCAACTGTTGCTGTCAAATGAGATAATGACTTTCTCTGCCTCTCTTATTCCACTTAGATATGCTCCTGTCACAGACTGTGGATGTTGACGATTTGTTGCCTGAAATAATTGTATAAATTAATCATAATACAAGAGTTAATCAAGAATAGTGTGACACACACACAACATAGAATATCACTGCAGTATATTGCAACCCCGAACTGAAATATGGCCTTTACATTTTGTCAAAAGAATATCATGATAAAATTTCAATGTATCAATGCAACCAGATTAACAATTACAATCAGTCAATTGTAGTGTTATTTTTAGCCCTTGACTATAAAATTTTCACTTTAGATTATATGGAAAATTTCTACTTCTACTTCAAATTTTGCCAAGTTCAGAGTTTATTGTTGCTTCTCAATGTTCAGATGTGTATATGTAAAGTTTTTCATCTATCTGACCAAAATTCAGGTTTTAAAATTTGATTCAGACGAATGTACTTTTGTTGAAGTTGGCATGATACAATTAGAATCATAGGCAATCAACGATATTGTCAGAGTAATCTAATTTTGCCTGGATGCTGACCTACCAGCCTAGATGCATGTATTTGCAAGTTTACATGTTCCTAACATGCATAGTGACCAAGATCTAAACTCTTCAGTAAATTTGGATGTAAGTCAATCAAGTGGAAAATATAGATCAATGTGACCTAATTTTGCCTGGAAGCTGACTTACCATCAGAGATGCATGCATATGCAAGGTTACATGATTCTACCATGTATAGTGACTGAAATCTGAACTCAGACATAAATTTGAATGTAAGTCATTCAAGCAGAAATTATAGGTCAAAGTGACCCAATTTTGCCTGGATGTGGACCTACCATCAGAGATGCATGCATATGCAAGGTTACCTAATCCTACCATGCATAGTGACTGAGATCTGAACTCGGACGTAAACTTGAATGTAAGTCATTTAAGCAAAAAATATAGGTCAAAGTGACCTAATTTTGCCCGGATGCTGACCTACCATTAGAGATGCATGCATACACAAGGTTACATAATCCTGCCATGTATAGTGACTGAGATCTGAACTCTGACGTAAACTTTAATGGAAGTTGTTCATGCGGAAAATATAGGTCAAAGAGGCCTAATTTTCTGGGAGGCTGTGAGTCAACCCAAGATGCACCTGCATGTAAAGTTTGATGAACCTACCATGCATATTTACTGAGATATACACCAAATGTGGATGGGACTTAGATGCGGACGCCAGGGCTACTCCAACAGTCCCCCTCAACTTCTTTGCGGCAAACTAAAAATGTTCAAGTCAATCAAAGAACTAAACTACATATAACTGTGTCAGTGATCAGGCGCATGCAGGAAAATCATTCCTGTACATTTTTTCAGATTAATAATTCATCATCAGGCAACCAAGTATAACCAATGATCAATTATGAAATTTTTACAGATTCCAAACACTACTTATAACATGTGACCACAACAGTAAGCCTGTCAAATGAATTACAAATTGCTCGTAACATTTAATCATCAGAAAGATGACCTATCTAAATTCATGTACATTGGACTAGCATCGATTTCACAATATCACTCAATGGCATGACTTACCTCCCCTGCAAAATAAACCTTATCTTCTACATCTGCAGATATATCATCATACTTGTCCCCGCTTACTCCTACGGGTAGATAACTGTACGACATATGTATATGTTTATCATTGTACCATCTGGTTACAATATATTTTACTGGAGCTGGTATTTTCTGTAAAAATAGAATAAGGCATTGTGAACATGTTCTGTGTATATGTATACAGACTTGAGTTTGATTTCATTTCTGTAGTGAGACAGTGTTTAACCAACAGACTAGGTTCCTTGAGATAGCTGACAGTTTAGCAGTGAACACTCTTTGATCCATTTTCAAAATTACATTTTATCCCCATCCTTTTTTTTTTTCAAGACAGAAGTCCTAGAGTGAGTAGTCTATCTGTATTGGGTTTTATTCTTATGTTTATTATACTATCGGGAAACTGGATTGACAAGGGGGAGGTTTGGGTCCTCACAAACCAGTTTAACCCTACCGCTAGCTTTCTTTCAGTATTTACATTAGCATCTTGTGTTTTTTTTTTTCTTTTTCTAGTAAAGTTTACTGGTGGATTGTGGCATGTGATTTTAATTTTCAGCCATGTTATGAGAGATGCTTACTCTACCGGTGCACCTGATCTCACCCATGGTTTTTTATTGTGTCCGTGTTGTTCATCTTTTTGTGTATGTGTCTTCATTTTTTTTTCTATGCAGTACTCATGTTGTGTCTCAGTTTCTTTGTTGTTTCACATGTTGGATTATTCGTTTTGGTTTACTTACTTCACTTTAAAATTGACTTCCGTTTGAGGAAAAAACATACATGTAGATGGTTTTTGGCCATATATTGCTTTGGTATTTATTATTTGTTCACCATGACAACTGTGACAATTTTATTCTGCACTGAAAACATTTATTTTGTAATAGTGGCCTTGTTGTTTGAAATGTTTTTTTAAATGGTTTAAATACTCACACTATCTTTTAATGGTAATTTATTTTAAGTTACCTTTTTTGGAAACAACTTTTTCAATGTCTCTACACACATACTAACAACTTCCTCATCTGACTTGTCTTTGATTAAGTTGATACCATCACCACAGATGTGTGTCGATAACACATGTAAACCCTTTTTGTTACTCTGAAAATAAGACAAATTACATTGTAGGTGAATATAGAGCATTAAACTAGACAAATTACAATAACATTTCAAACAAGAGGTACTGTGGTCCATTGGGCCACAATTGAATACCCCCGCATGCCCAATATAATAAGAAGTTTAAATAAAAGGCTGATCTTTAAAGTCAACTGCGTCTTTTAATGTTATTCAAAAAACTTAATTTAGGCTAAGTATCAACATACCAATGTATCGGTAAACAGGAAGTAGTAGCACAACAAACCTGAAAATAGCTTACATGGTACAACTCATCATCATGAAGCTCCAGACCTTTGCACTTTTGGAAGAAGAGAAAACTTTGACGAAAAATTTTCATTAGTAGTGGTATATGAAACTAAGTATTAATGTATCTGCAAACAGGAAGTAGTAGCGCCACAAACTTGAAAATAGCTTACACGGTACAACTCATCTATATGAAGCTTGAGACTAAATATTAAATCATTTCCACTTATAGAAGCAGAGAAAACTTTGACGAAAATTTTCATTAGTGGTGGTATATACATTGTATAACTAAGCATCAACATACCAATGTATCGGTAAACAGGAAGTAGTAGCGCAACCAACCTGAAAATAGCTTACACAGTACAACTCATTATCATGAAGCTCCAGACCAAATATGAAATCATTTCCACTTTTGGAAGAAGAGAAAACTTTGACGAAAAATTTTCATTAGTAGTGTTATATGAAACTAAGTATTAATGTATCGGCAAACAGGAAGTAATAGCGCCACAAACATGAAAATATCTGACACTGTACAACTCATCATTTGGAAGCCTAATGCTAAATATCAAATCATTCCCACCTGTAGAAGCCGAGAAAACTTTGACAGTAAAAGTGTTACGGACGGACGGAATGACGGACAGACGGATGGACAGACGGACGGACACCACCATCACTATATACCCTCCGCTTTTACAAAGCGGGGGTATAAATACCCTCCGCTTTTACAAAGCGGGGGTATAACAATAAAATTGCAGCAGAGCTGCGAGAGGGGGTTAATTTGAGACAGTTCTTCAATAAAAATATAAAGCAGTGGAAATATTTATTTTTGAGCCCCCTCCCCCATATTTATGTTTTCTCATCATTGGTCATCATTGTATAAAAAAATATTTTATTGATAATAGTGAATTGTGAGACTTGACATGTGTGCTCAAATTTCCAAAATATACTTTCCAGTTCATAGTAAAATATTCAAATTCACACCTAGTCTGATTATTTTATAATTCAAAATATACATTTTACCAGTTTATGTTATCTCTGAATGCATTGCAATCTCAACAGAACTTCTGTAGCTGTCTGCCCTTGAAGTGTAACGCTAGTTGTACATATTTCCGGTGTAGCAGATGCTTGAAGATTGACAATTTTCAAATAAATTTGAGCATTATTATGCCAATTCATCTTGCAAGTTTTCAGTCAAATATTCATGCCAGTAGGTGATTAAATAGCCTTGGTCTAAGGCAGGAAAAGGGAATATCTTACCACAAGGATTCACTCCTGTAATTATACTATCAATGCTTGGTCGACTGAAAAATCAGACCATACATTGATAGTATAATTACGGAAGCGAATACCTGTGATCTAACTTCAAGGAAAGACATAGCAATTTCATCTTCTGTGAGTTCACTGGAGTTGTTACATGGGCATATTTTTAATAAATGATTGCATGAACATTTGTAAACAATTTACCGCTATCTTTATTTATGTTGTCATAGCATCCGTGTTCTCAGTTTTCATTCATTTCATGATACTTGAGAGGGGCGAGTTGCCATGGGCTCCCTCATTACGTGCCTTCCACACTATTCATTGTTTGCTATCAATCTTTGGCACAACAGTTTTATCCTTATCCTTGTGGTCTTGCCTTCGGCATATCTTTCAAAATGACTCAGATACTTAGGGGAAATGCGCTGCTATGGAAACCAGATGTTTGCCAAATGACAAACGCATTGTCATGGGAAACTACACTTTCTCTGTTATTTATTCTTTATTTATGTTGGTAGTGGTCATGCCTTCGGCATGACATTTACTTCCATATTCATTAATTCAGGAAACTGCCTGTTTTTGTCTCCAGTGATCTCATGTTGTCTCATGAGATCTCATGACCATAAATACAAAATACAGGCCAGTTTTCTGTTTAGTGATATGGTCCTGCCTTTGACAAGAATCATAATGATAAATTGTCAATACTATTTATTTCATCATTTAATATCTGTTTTGGTGTGGTCACCCCTTTGGGGCGACATGCAATTTCAGTTTCTAAACCTCAAATACAGCTTAAGGTCCTTTTAGCTCCTCCTCTCCCGCTTCAAGACGAAAAGTGTGTACAACTACCAACCACTGTTCCCTTCCCTTCGCAAGGTGTTCTATAGTCTCACGGTTTTAACATTAAAGTTCTCGCTAAAGCTGAAACATTTAATTGTTAAACCCCTTCAACAGTAGAACTATGATAACCGGCAACTGAAAGGGATGGATACTATTTTTAAACTTACCTGTTCCTTGGAGAGATCATAAAACACACCAAATAATCCCCTCTTGTCAAATTCTGTCTCAACACGACCAAATACTTCAGATGAAACATCAGCCCAAAACTTTTCTTTGAACTGTAAAACCACCTGAAAAAGTGATTGATATATGAATATGTATTTAATTAAGCACTTATTGACTTTAAACATTTAAAACTGCTCAAAGTTTGTTTGCCTGTCACAAACATGTTTAACATGAATGACCAATTATTTCAACTACATATACTACATGTATAAGAACAATACTTATTTGTTGTTTTCATTATACATATTCTCTTACCCTCAAAATTTAGCCCTTATTAACAAAAAATATATTTTGAAATTCATTTTTCTTCTTTACTACCACCACAAAAATATTTTGAGAACAAAATTATAGCTATATTCTCTCGCTTGAAACAAAGTTGCAAACTTTCTTCTTTTCCTGCACTTCACAGGAGTGATAGCATTCAAATTTTCTTTAATATTTGGCATGAAGTTTCAAAACAAGCCTTACAGACCCCATTCTACACTTTACCTTTTCCATCAAACCTAAACCAAGTTGTTGGATAGCTGTACATTTATTATCCGGTAAAGGAGGATTGAACTTGACCATATTACTCCTCAAGACTGCCAATGGTACTGTTACAATCACCTGTAACATAACATGTCACTTTAATTACTTATTCTCTCATATCTATGTTTTTATGCTATTTCTGAGTGGGTGACAAAAGAAATTTCAGGAGGTAAAAACCACAGTTTATCATAAAACCAAAGCATTGTCATAGCATGGGGTTCTAATTATTTCCTTTATTACACCTTATGTAAGAAAGTTGTATTCTGACTAGTTAATAGAGGTAGCATTTTTTTTGTATATCTATGACCTTTTTCACAAAGGATTTCACTTTTTACCGTGTTATTTGCAAATCCTATATGCCTTTTTTACCCTTTACCGAGACGTCTTGCCGTGGTATTTGTCCCATAGTAATTTGTGCGCTTTGATGAATGAGACATTCAGTGAAATTAAACTTATATATCATGAACATCGAGGTACAGTATTTGCAAAAATATTAGTCTTGGGTATAAAAATTTCCCTCCCCTTTCAGGCTTAGGAAATTTCAAAACTCCATGACTTGTATTTTTGCCAAATACCCCTCTTTTCTTATCAAAATTCCGCTACAAAAGGATCCTATTATCCTTCATCCTCTAAAAGTTTGTACCAACCTTATCTCCTGTCCAAGTCTGTCCATCTGCTGATGTTACAACAACTTTATCTTTGTAGTCAATTGAAGTAATCTGAAAAACAAAACCATTACAATATTTATTTTTATCTAAAATATCTACTGTCCAATTATGGAGTATCAAGGTAAACCCCTTCAGGCAGTACAAATTGGTATACAATAGAATTCTATAGAAGCTTGATTGCTTGATGAGCAGACAAAAGACAGGAGTTTAGAAGGAGTTGTTGTAGGTGTTACTAGAGGAATATTGCTATGTTCATTGAAGATCTGCAAATAAAATATGTTAATGATTCGGGAAATCCGCCATAATAGGTCTTTCAAACATTTTTCTTTTATCTGACCTGACTGAACATAAAATATACTGTCAATAAGTCAAAGGACAAGGAAAAAATACCAAAGCTAGAACCAATGACGTCACAAAAGGTACAGTTCCGACGTCATGAACAGGTTACTTTTGAGAATTTTCATACAAATATACCGAATTTGGCTGATTTTTGTACAGTTTTCCTGACCGGAAATATCGAGCACATTCAAGAACCAATTAGATATTTTACCAAGTTATTGGTACAAATGAATTTAACCTCTCATATAAATATTTTTGTGGTTCTTGCATGTGCTCTATATTTCCTATACAGAAAAAGTAGTCAAAATTGGTCAAATTTGTCATTTTTCGACAAAATCTTCAATTTGTCCCTTCTTATACACTCAAATACATCAATATTTGAGAACTGTTACATGTACTGTTTACTGAAGAGCCATACCCAGAGAATATTTCAATGAGAAAATTCTGTGAACTCAACAAAATTTATTTTTCAGGCCAAATACAGCCCCTACTCCTTTATTCCAAATTCAGTGTGGTTTTCCTTAATTTTACAGTTGGTACAACTCACATGTCTAAAATCTGTAGAACACAAATAAAATGCAGCTTGGTTACATATTTGTTTAAAAATGTATTACAAAATAGCCACATGTATGTAAACAAGATCTCTGAAAACAAAAACAACATCTGGTTGACATATGACTTATATATTCATACATTTTTAGATGCACATGTATATTCAAAACATTTTAGATACTGACTGAAAGTAAATGTGATACACATTTTAATTCATTAAGTTAAAACTTACATTCTTATCAAACAATGTCAAGTAAATATATTGAAACTGAGTTGTTGTTAAAATGATGCAATCAATTATTTCTGTTTCACATGTCAATTCATGGAACCATTTAAGTTGATGACTGACAACAAATAACATGTATCATCATTTTATACACAGTATTTCATTTAATTTTTAAACAAAAGATGAAGTTAAAGCATGACAACAGATTGCAGCCGATCTTGGTATTTCAGCATTTAAGAAAGCTGGTACATGTACTGAACTTATACATGCAGTTTTATTTAAACTGTGCCACCATCAGATTTTTTCAGTGTGTATACTGAAATATGATGTCATTCTTGGAATATTCTGTAATTCCTGTCAATGATGCTATCTGACATTGGTGGGTGAACTTATTGTTTTGTGTCTCAAATATACATGTAATTAAAACAAAGGATAAATAACAAGTTGATCTGTACATTTGCAATAAACAGTACATGTACATTAAAACTTTGAACAGTAGCTTAATGTTCTGATTACTTCCTTTGTAATTGAAGTATAATACAAACCTCATTTTTATTGTACGATGAAAGAGTATCGTTTTTTGTGTGTGTTCAATGTCAAATACGGATATAATGAAGAATATGAACACAATTCTGGTACTACCACAGTGATTTCATTAGCAGCTGGGAACCGGAGAATTTCACCGGCTATTTCATCAAAATCCACGGCTATCCAAATTTCATGGTTTTCTTTAAATTTCATAAGTTTTTATTTATTTTGTATCGCCTAACAAAAACATGGTCAAAATGGAACGTGATGCTTACCCTAGAATTTCGTCCCATTAAAGCGTTTGGAAGATTGTGATTTACTCTGGCCATCGGTTAGATCGCCCCATTTATCAATATCGCCACTACGCTGGTTCCCGGCTGAATACTCACTACTGTCTCAGTTTACGTTCCAGATTTACTTGAAAGTACGAAGGGACGCGATTATAGGTCCGAGATTAAAATGGATGACAATAACCATACCATATGGCCATAGTGAGGGTCAGTGATGAAAAATGAAGCGATCCGTGACAACGCTCAATATTGGACTTTTGTCCAAAAAAGCGAAAAGATAGGAATATGAAACAACAGTGTTTTTTTGGTTTTATTTTTAAATATTTTCTAAAGTAAATAATGAAATATTCATGAAGTCTGTAACGGAACTTGACACCCACAGCGCTTTGATGTGATCGACATGTGTTTATAATTGTAAATATGAAAGATTTTTATGTTAAGTAATTATGTAAATTAAGAGGGTTTCAGTAAATTTTTGCCGAAAACCAAAATGATCAGCGACCAACTTTTCTTTCTGAAAAAGGGGGTGGGGGTGGGGCTGGGATTTTTACACCTCACAACGGTGTCGGTAAAACTAAATTGTGTTTTTTTTTTCGATGGAAAGAGTTTTTTCTTGACTATTATGCAGACCAGTGAAAAAATCATTATTTTTTTCATGACTGTTTCTCAACAATATTTTTAAAAGCAGAATTTGAAAATTATTTTGAATTCCAGTACCCCCTTAGTCATTTCAGTAGAGGTTAAGATAATTGGTGCCTTGTTTATTGAACTGATTTTGTGATTGATGTATCCACAGCAACAAGGTTTCGGGGCATTACACAATCAGTTTTTGCTTTTTTCTAGAAAATGATTCAAAACGCTGAAAACTGTATCATCAACAACTTTTATTCTATAAATATGACTTTCAGTAAAATAGTAAAATAAAGTGATTCTAGAATATTGGCCCGCACAGTACATGATGTCACACCATGACTGCATGTCACCACAAATTGCACCTGAAATAAAAACAAATATGAAGATTGTTTAAAATGTATCAAAATTTGTGAATCACAGTTGTTGTTAACAAAGAAAAAAGGAGTAATTGGTGGCAGGAGAAGCCACAATTGGGGTTCAATTTTCCTCAAACCCCCCGGCCGTATATTCTTTCTCCCCCTATCATTTCCAATTCTCCTCCTATTCTAATTCCTACTGAAACCACTGTTACCAGAATTGTACAATTCTGGCAGAAATAAGTGTACCAGAATTGTTACCAGAATTTTCCAGAATTGCAGATTCTGGAAAATTCTGGAAGATTCTGGGATACCAGAATTGTATCCAGTATCAGGATAAAATCCTTTCTCTTCTAGAATTTTCTAGAATTGTGCAATTCTGGAGGATTCTGGACAATTCTAGTAGTCCAGAATTGTGCAATTCTGGAAGATTGTGGACAATTCTGGAAAATTCTGGACAATTCTGGTATTCCTGAATTGTGCAATTCTGGAAGATTGTGGACAATTCTGGTATACCAGAATTGTGAAATTCTGGAAGATTCTGGATAATTCACACTTCTTGATGTCTCTGGACAATTTTCTGGCTCCAGATTTCTGCTAAAAAGATCCCTGACCATCACCTGGGGTGAAATAAATAATGTGAAAAAAACAGACCATGTGCAACAATTTTTTCAAGCATAGTGTCATGTGGGAAATATAGTCTGGCTGCATAAACTATTGAAGATTTCTTTATTTATTTATTTCTGTTAATGGCATTTGATTTGTAATGATGCGACACAATTAAGTGCCTTATCTACATCAATATGTAAAGAGTTATTTTTGTACATGTGTGCTTAATCAAGCCACATCTAAATCAAATGCCATTGCCAGATTGCCATAAACGAAGAATTTTTGCATCCTACCTATAAGTCTCAGTGAGACTGAACCTGAATTGTTCAGAAATTTACAACTCTGGTACTTGTACCAGAATTGCTCAATGTACAATTCTGGCTGAACAAGCATTGTTCTATTTACAATTCTGGTTGTACCAGAATTGTTCAGTATAAAATTCTGGATTTACCAGAATTGTTCATTATACAATTCTGGATGTACCAGAATTGTTCAATTTACAATTCTGGTAATTCCAGAATAGTTCATGATACAATTCTGGATGTACCAGAATTGTTCAAATCACAATTCTGGTTTACCAGAATTGTTCAAATTACAATTCTGGTATTACCAGAATCGTTACCTATTACAATTCTGGTAAAACCAGAATTGTATAATCTGCAATTCTGGAATTACTAGAATTGTAATTCGTACAATTCTGGAATACCAGAATTGTCTTTCCAAATGAACAATTCTAGAATAAACCTCTGACCCAGAATTGTTCAAAAATACAAACAATTCTGGTTTACTAGAATTGTTCAGTTCAACAATTCTGGAAAAACCAGAATTGTAAAAACACAATTCTGGTAATTCCAGAATTGTATCAATAATTCTGGTACTCTTATTTGTACCAGAATTGTACAATTCTGGTAGTACCAGAATTGTGTTCATATTCTTCACTTTATCCATCAAATACACAAACCCCTTTCATCAGAGATCTTTTTTTTTCATGCATAATAACATAAATAACTCATTTTATGAACAATGCAAATAGTCATCCTGGCATGTCTTTGTCGTGAAATACCTCAGATATTTTCTTTCTTCTGCTCTTACTCTCCGAGACCTCCTCTCCTCCCTTTGTATTAGCTTTAAATGTAATTCGACCATAACTTAGCATGTGATTAATCTGAATGTTTAATATTTTCAAAAGAAAACACCTCAAATATTCAGCAAATATCATGAATTCAATAGTGAGACATTAATGTACCTGATGTTCAATGTTTTCAATGGAATGAAACTCAGTAATTTTCATCAAGTATCAGATATTCCATTTGACTTACTTAATCTTGCAAGACCCTTTTGACATTTAGGTTGAATGATGACAAATAGCATGCAACATCTCTTTGTTATGTAACAGCAGATTTATTTGATTAAGTTATATTCTGTGGACTTTTATAAAAATCTAACTACAACTTGTATTATGTGTCAAATATCTTAAATATGTAGGGTTCATACACACTTTCTACCACAAAAATCAAGTCCTTTTGAGGACCTTCAAGCCATACATTTTTCATTTTCAAGGAATCACATATTCATGTGGAGTGCATGTGTACACGTATTGAAGACATACTTGTTCTGTAGAACTCATGGTTATAACCTTACATTTTTCAGTCCTTACTCATTCCATTTTCTTTAATTCTACTTTTCATGTACATTGTTCTAAAAAAAAAACTGCAGAAAAATATTTTTGTTTTTGACAAAATTGCAGTTTTCAAGGGCTTTTATAGACCTTTTCCAAATTTGATGCCCTTGATTTCAATCCTTCAATTTCAAGTACTTTCTAGGATTTCAAGAATCTGTATAAACTCTGTTAATACATATTTTACATGTAACCTATAGTGGGTTATTTTTAGTGGGTCAAAAATTTCGTGGATTTTAGTGAAAAAAGTATGCATTCTAAATTTTAAACGATTATGAAAGATCCTATATACATCATAAGAATATGTAAAATTTTGGCGGACTTTATACTCACAAATTTAGTTCATCCTCGAAAATAAAAAAAAAAACACGAAAATTACCCACTATACAGTACTACCTAGTGTTCAAATTTCTATCTAAAATTCTGCTTTCTGCATATTAATCAATATATCATACCTCAGTGTTCAACACTATATCCAATGTATCAGCCATTTTTTCCAAAATTTGAGAAAACCCTTGTGAAAATAAAACATTTTTCCCTGAGAATTGTGGGTAATCTTCATTTTGGTCCCAATGCAATGTAGACACATTTGATAGATTTGTCCCACAAGCATATTCTAAGTTAGCGATATGAAAATTAAGCAGAATTTCTTCGTCTTTTGCAAAAGATAACTGTGATTCATCCAAGAAATGTTGATGTGTCTCTCGGAACTTGTCCAACAGACTTAGATCCTGCACTGGATCTTTATTTCGTCGCCAATCTGCAATAATGTCCAATATGGCATTAAAATGAAAATCCATCTGACTATCTATTTTATCGTCCACTTTTTCTCCCTTTTGCGTAATAAGACAACATCTCTCACTTAATTCTTCTACAGGAATACCAGCCTATATAAAGATATATACATTAATAACTTCAATTTCTTAAAATAGGATAAAGTGACAGGGGACAAAAACATTCAAAACAGCAAAGTAAAAATGTTTATAGCAATGCAAACATGATCTTACTGGTTCTTTACCTTGAAGTCTGATCTAGTAACGTTTAAAGTAGAACGGTAGTCTTCTGCCGTATTGAATTTGTTATTTATACTGTTGTGGTATTATCTGTTTTTTAAATATGCAAATATTTTTATCTGTAATGTATCAATAAATATTGTATCAGAATGCAAAGGACCTACACTGACTTCATTTTACACATATTTATCTAATTAGATGAGGTATGGTAATTTGATAATTAAATACTTTGGAAAAGGATATTTGAAAAAGGGAGATAATCTGATAAAAATATTTTATATGGATATCACTATGAAAATTCACATTTTATAAAGCTTATGGAAAACAAAGTCGGTGACCCCCATCTTTCTTTACGTTTTTTGAAAGTATGTTTAAAGTGCTAACATAAGACTAAAATAAAAAGAAATCTATGGAATAGTTTTAAAGATAAAAGAAAATGTGTCCATGGGACACGGATGCCCCCGCCATACAGATATTTTGGCAAACAGGAAGTAGATGAGCAACAGACTTGAAAAGAGGACACACGGTACAACTCATCATATCAAAGCTTCAGACCAAATATCAAAACATTCCTGCATAAACAAGTTGAGAAATCTTTGACGAAAATTTTCAATATATGGCTATAATTGGAAAAATCAAAAGTTTCGTCAAACAGGAAGTAGATGAGCGACGGACTTGAAAAGGGGAGACACGGTACAACTCATCATACCAAAACTTCAGACCAAATATCAAATCATTCCTGCATACACAAGCTGAGAAATCTTTGATGAAAATTTCGGACATACGTACAGACGTACGGAAAGTAAGATGATCAAACACAAGTACATGTATTTGGAACATCATTTCAGAAGGCTTGACTTTACTGTATTATTTGTTTGATGCGCATATAAAAATTGTCTCCTTTCATTGCATTTCATTTAAAAACAAGAGTTGTCAGAAGACAACATAGCTCGCCGGGGATTCCAGTAAGCTCAATGCACAATTAATTCGAAAGTAATAGAAAGCTTTCCTCACAAGAAAGTCACATATCAATTATAAACACCTATCATTAAACAACTAAATTCTAGAAGCAAAGTTAAAGTTTTTAAAAAATTGCCCTTAGGGCAAGGTAAAGGTCAAAATGTCTACAAATATGGTACCATTAGAAAGCTCTCATCAAAAGAACTTCACATAGTTGATAACAGGATTATATATCACAGATGTGTTTTTATTTTTAAATGTTTAAATGGTGATGCACCTTCTTATTTAATCGACAAGATTAGGTACATCTCTCAGAGTAATCCATATCAATTAAGAACAGAACTTTTTAAAAAATCATTTAGTTTTTCTGGACCTTCTACATGGAACACTCTACCAGGCTCAGTGCGAAATTCTAAGAATATTGTGGTTTTTAAAAATAAGCTAAAATGCTACTTGCTCAACAAACAAATTGTACCAGCTGAATAAATTTGTATTTTTATAACATTTTGTATCTGATATCACAATGTACTCTTTAATTGTAGTATGCATTATCTTGTGTGTATTCAATATTGTTATTGAGGGCCTCAGGGAAGATTAGTTTGTACTAACTGTGTAACCCTCTTTAAATAAAGCTTTTATTAATATTATTATTATTATTATTACATACCAAATATGAATACCCTGCCATTAAACAACTTAATTCTAGAAGCAAAGTTAAAGTTTTTAAAAAATTGCCCTCAGGGCAAGGTCAAGGCCAAAATGTCTAAATATATGGTACCACAAGAAAGCTCTCACCATAAGTTAGTTACATACAAAATATAAACATCCTACCACTAAAGGCCTACCTTCTAGAGCCAAGAATAAAGTTTTTTTTTTAAATTGCCCTCAGGGCAAGGTCAAGGTCAAAATGTCTACAAGCATGGTTCCAGTAGAAAGCTCTCATCATAAGGAAGTTACATTCCAAAAATGAACACCCTACCACTAAAAGCCTTCCTTCAAGAGGCAAGGTTAATTTTTAAAAAAAATTGCCCTCAGGGTAAGGTCAAGGTCAAAATGTCTACATATA